>VJMH01005464.1:0-42197 GCA_009835185.1 Aphanomyces stellatus | reverse complement strand
CGTGTGGAAGCGGCCACGCATGCAAACGACAGGGAGACCATCGATGTCACCAAAGACCAATTCGCCGGCATGGCCCGCGACGGTGGACTTGGGGAAGCGGGGGATGTCGTGGTAGTGGATGGTTTGGGGGTTGTTGAGGGCCTTGGAGAGACCGCCGAGACCAGAGCCGCAGACGACAAGGACTTGGGGGCGGATGGTGGTGTTGGCCTTGAGAAAGTCGGCGATGATGTCGACGTCTTCGGGGAGCGGGGCTTGGGCAGTTTGTTGCATGGTCGTGTAGATTGAAAAGTCTGCGTTCCTTGCACTGCCTTTTGCCTGGCATCTGTACCACCACCTCCACCGTTGGTTTTCACAGCTTGTTGAAGTTGGAGCTCGGGGACGAATCCCTTTGTTTGGTTTTGCATATTTATATTATGTCATGAGTTTTGATGGGAGTGTGAGTTGGCCTGCGCTGCTTATAGTTTAATTCAATATCGTCTTGGACAATTACCACAAGGTGTATTATTTGAAACGGATTTGTAGGGAATTCATCCTGCGCGGCCTATTCCAGAAACGACACCTGAAATGTACCGAACACTAGTCATGTGGTTGTCGAACCAGACGCCACGCCGGCGTAAGACCCAACCCCTCGTGCTAATATGAAGTGATTTAGCCTCACACTCCGGTCGAATCGGAAGGGAATTGCCCTTCGTTTTTGACGGGTCCTGTCCGGGATGCGTCCAAAAAGTGGTGGAGATGGTCTTGGAGAGCGAGGGACAAGCGCCAAAGGCGTGGCAGGATGTATCCCATCTGCTCGGATAAAAAGAAACCACTTGAGACACATGTGACCACTGAGACAAGGCACAGGTTTTCATGAATATTTTTCTTCCATGGATGATCCACGCATCAAACGAAATTGTCACCGCCAGAAACGCCAGCAACATTTCAACTGGTGCTGGATTATTGTCACGGGCGACACAAATTACAAGCTGATCGCATAGATTAATTTAATATCAAAGGAAACATGAATGCACGTCCCGATCGCTTAGCATTCGTCGTCATAAAGGAGCGTCGAGTCGTCATAGTCCTTGCCAATAGCGGCGATCAAGTCACGGACGTAGTGTTCAATCACACTTTGAGTGGCCACGACCGCATCCAACACTTCTTGATGCGACGCCGGGATGGCCGTGCGTTGTTGACCAGGCATGACAACCTTGTTTGTGATCAACGACAGACCAATGACATGCATGCCACAGTGGCGCGCCACAATCACTTCGGGGACGGTCGACATACCGACGGAATCACCACCGACAAGGCGAAGGAGCTTGGATTCCGTTGGGGTTTCGTAGGTGGGACCACTCACGAAGCAGTAGACACCGTTGCGGCGGACCTTGTTGGAAATGTTGTGTTGCTTGGCAATACGCCAGGCCAAATTTTGGAGCTTGACGTCGTAGCAGTCGGACAGAGGCGTGAAGCGTTCACCGAAACGGTCGTCGTTGGGACCAACCAAAGGATGCTTGCCAGCCAAACCAGGCATGTTCAAGTGATCGCCCATGATCATGAGGTCGCCAACGTTGTAGTCGGGGTTGAGGCCACCAGCAGCGTTGGTCACGACCAAAAACTTGACGCCCAAGAGGTGCATGACGCGGATGGGGAGTGTGGTCGCATGAATGTCGTGGCCTTCGTACGTGTGGAAGCGGCCACGCATGCAAACGACAGGGAGACCATCGATGTCACCAAAGACCAATTCGCCGGCATGGCCCGCGACGGTGGACTTGGGGAAGCGGGGGATGTCGTGGTAGTGGATGGTTTGGGTGTTGTTGAGGGCCTTGGAGAGACCACCGAGACCAGAGCCGCAGACGACAAGGACTTGGGGGCGGATGGTGGTGTTGGCCTTGAGAAAGTCGGCGATGATGTCGACGTCTTCGGGGAGCGGAGCTTGGGCAGTTTGTTGCATGGCGGCGTAAATTGGAGAATGATTTCTCTTTGGGGCGTTCGTCAACGAGAAGTTCGTTGAGTTTTTGCCGCGACATGCGTCTTCTCTCATATTGTTTTGAGTTGCCTTATATAGTACAGTCCTCTGAATCTCAGACCAACAACGACCCCGTCGATGGTGCTGAAATGTCGATGTAAAGGATGGAATTTGAAGTGGAACGTTGGATGTAAGGGAACTGGACGTTGTACTTTCAATAAAGTAAAGGAAGTCGCCATGCATCAGCCTTTTTGCTGTAATCATTTCCGTGCGGTCCATTTCGACAGGGGTTCAAATATCTCGGACATGAAATCGCTAAATATCTCAGTGGAGGGATCACCTGTGTGATGCCAGTGTGGGGGGATTGGAGGGATGCAAGCTTGGGTTGCTTGGCTTGCTTGTCGTTGCTTTCTGCGCTTGTTTCGCCAAGTTTGATGAATATGCTAGCATCGATAACTTGGAGAGACCTGGCACAGTGATGGTGTTGGCGGACCGCATCACATTTTGTCAACGCAGATCGCGCCATGTTTACAGCATCGATTGCCCCTATGCAATGCGATTACAGCAAAAGAAGACGCCTGTGGACCACACAAGGTATCGTGACCAAAGCTTGGAAGCTCGTGTCATGAAAACGCAAGCTGCAAACACACGCATACGAGACATCTTGCGAGTGGTTGTCGCGAGCAACATGACACCAGAGTCACGTCACCCGATCACGCGATGTCGACATGCAAGAGTTCGAACCCAGGGTCAGTGGAGACGCATCCTCGGTGGCAAGAGGCAGCTTGGGAATCCACCATCGACTGGGTCGCCAGCAAAGAAGAAACCTGCCTCATGAGATGCCGTCGTTGCTCGTCTGCAGGTGGAACGTTACTTAATCGAGAATGCAGAATTTCTTTTCATGTGATCGGGGCTGTCGACTTGAAGTTGAAACGGCCGACCAATCACATCGGTGAAACCGACGCTGGGGCCAATCATTTTGGCCAATCCAATCACTCCGATCTGCCCCCAACAGTCACTCGGCGCAGCACTGCAACTCGCCCCGAAAAGAACTCGGTAAATCGCGGTGCCACGAAACGAGATCCGCACATTCAATCCCCAATCCTCCACCTGCTACCGCCACTTCCACCACCATGCAACACCCCGCGGCCGCTCCTTCCGTCAGCCTCGCGCCGATCCCTGCGCCGACAAACCTCGCCCACACGCGCGGCGTTGGCGAACCGTCCGCGGAACACCCCCATCCGATGTCGAGCCCCCGCGTCCTCTCGCCCAAGAAACCCCTCGTTCACTCGGCCACCATGCCTGTGCACCATACACGCGACGACGTCGACATCATCGTCGACTTTCTCAAGGAACACACCACGATCCGGCCACAGATCCTCGTCGTCTGCGGCTCTGGTCTCGGCGGTCTCTCCAAGGCTCTCAACAACACCCAAACCATCCACTACCACGACATCCCCCGCTTCCCCAAGTCCACCGTCGCGGGTCACGCCGGCGAATTGGTCTTTGGTGACATCGATGGTCTCCCTGTCGTTTGCATGCGTGGCCGCTTCCACACGTACGAAGGCCACGACGTCCATGCGACTACGCTTCCCATTCGCGTCATGTGCCTCTTGGGCGTCAAGTTTTTGGTTGTGACCAACGCTGCTGGTGGCCTCAACCCCGACTACAATGTGGGGGATCTCATGATCATGGCTGACCACTTGAACATGCCTGGTTTGGCCGGCAAGCATCCTTTGGTTGGTCCCAACGACGACCGTTTCGGTGACCGCTTCACGCCTCTGTCCGACTGCTACGACGTCAAGCTCCAAAACTTGGCCTGGCGCATTGCCAAGCAACATGGTATCTCCCACAAGGTCCGTCGCAACGGCGTCTACTGCTTTGTGAGTGGTCCCACCTACGAAACCCCGACGGAATCCAAACTCTTGCGACTTGTTGGTGGTGACTCTGTCGGTATGTCGACTGTGCCTGAAGTCGTCGTCGCGCGCCACTGCGGCATGCACATCATTGGTTTGTCGTTGATCACAAACAAGGTTGTCATGCCTGGTCAACAACGCACGGCCATCCCTGCGTCGCATCAAGAAGTGTTGGATGCGGTCGTGGCCACTCAAAGTGTGATTGAACACTACGTCCGTGACTTGATTGTCGCAATTGGCAAGGATTATGACGACTCGACGCTGCTTTTTGACGACGAGTCTTAAAGTCCGAGCCGCTCCTCGACGCTTATCTAGATTGACCAAATTGTACACGTATTCTACTACTAAATAAACTATAAACTTTTTATGTTGCTGTGCGTTGCATAGACATTTATTGTCGGAAACCAAGTGCCGTGTGTGGACCTCTCGTTTTTGAGGATGGGTGCAATGTGCGTTGCTTTGAGTTTCCACAGTGTTGCTTCAAGTTTGTTGTGGATGCCAAACATCCACAACATAAACTACTGTCAACCTTGTTTCGACAAGGCGTCTTCAATGGGCGATAGACCACCTTGAGGACTGAACCCCAGTGGGAACTCGCGATCACGACTTTTTCATGAGACTTGCGCGGGTCCGTCGCAATGATCGCGGCAATCAAAGGCCAGACAGGACGGCAACATGTGGTTGAAGCTCCAGTGACATGGAGGCCATCCATCAAAGAGTCGTACGTGAGAGTAGGATGATACGAGGCAGATGGATTGGCAGATGGTGGGTGCATCGCGCTGGTGATGCAGGGAACGACAGCATGGCGGTCGTGGTCCGTGTGCTGCATCAACCAACTCGAGAGATGCCCAGGAGGAGGGCACGCGTATGTCTGCATGCTGCCGTTGTAGATTTAACATAATTCACACATTTATACATCTTGGTTAGAGTTGATGGCGCGGTTAGAGCAGCCCATTCGCTTCGAGTTGTGCCTTGATGATGGCCGCGGATTCGTCCGAGCACGAGACCATCGGGAGGCGGCACGTGTCGTTGCAGAGACCAAGGAGTTCCATGGCTTTCTTGATCGGTTGGGGGTTCGTTTCGATAAACATGGTCTTGCACAACTTGATCTACAAACGTTCATGTGTCAGTTGTGGCTTCCCTAACGACACCGACCGACGCAAGATGGGCTCGTCGTGCCGCGTCGTAGTCGCCTTGGCGGACGGCGTTGGTGATCGCAAGGACTTTTTCAGGCGCTGCGACAACGAGATGAGAACGCCTCGCCCGCGAGAGGACATGGACGTACCAGCATTGGACAAGACACTGATGACCCCCTTGCCGCCGATCGACATGAGGGGCAACGTGAGCGTGTCATCGCCAGAGAGAATCGTAATGTCGCACAGCGCGGCGATCTCTGACGCTTGCTCGAGCGACCCCGTGGCTTCCTTGATCGCGACGATGTGGGGCAACTTGTAGAGTTCCGCGACGGTCTCAGGGGTCATGTTGATGCCCGTGCGCCCGGGGATATTGTACAAGACGACGGGCAAACCAATGTCTTGGATCTTCTTGAAGTGTTCGATCAACCCCTTCTGGGACGGCTTGTTGTAGTACGGGTTGACGACCAGACACGCACTTGCGCCCGCATCCTTGGCGGCCTTGGTCAAACGGATCGCTTCCGTGGTGCTGTTGGATCCCGTGCCCGCGATGACAGGGACACGCCCTGCCGCGTATTCGATGACAGCGGCGATGATCTTGTCGTGTTCTTCGTGCGACACGGTCGGGCATTCCCCCGTCGTGCCCATGGGGACGAGGCCGTTGATGCCGCGGGAGATTTGCATTTCCACGATGCGGCGGAGGGCGTCGTAGTCGACATGGTTCCCATCGGCGGTGAACGGAGTCACGAGTGCCGTGAACGCGCCTTCGAGTTGCAGCTTGGCCATCTTGCTTGGGGCGAGCAGATTTGAAAATGAGCAACCCACGAGAAATTCCATGGCAAAAAGATGCGGCCAATCTTTCGAGGGCGGGCATGTCCCTTTTTCCCACTCTTTTGGTAGGAATAATCCGAATTCAGCACGGTATATCCCACTTCTTTGGGACAAATACACCATTTTGCCCCACGAAACAGCCTCGGGACAAACCTTTTTCCCCCACTCGATATTTATTCGCAGGTGAAAAACGCATCGCGCGGATCAGGATCCATGTGGCGAGTGCCAGTGTCACACATCTCCACTCCTTCCAGCTCCTTCCCCTGACGGCGTTCGCGCGGTGGCGGGCGCACCGCATGATGCAGCCCTTGAACGTGCTCGCATGTCTGCGTCGACGTTGAAGTTATGGCCGCCGGGTTCTTGTGGTCCGAACGCAACATAACGCGGACCATCTGCGTTGATCATCCTACTCTCACGTACGACTCTTCGACGAGTGGTCCCCGACCCATCTCGACCGCCGCCATGGAGTCGTTCGTGTCTCTCTAACCCTACGATCGCCACGGCCCTAGCGCGCCGCCGCGCGGACCTGTCGCTCGTAGACCTTGATGCAGCCGTCGTAGCTGGCCGTGACAATGAATCCCGTGCAGGCCTTCCCATGCACATCGCCGCTGTTGCCGTCGTCGCTGTGATTCACGAGCGCAAACGTACTCGCGGGTGCAAAAAGCGCGACCGTGACGACGCCGCCCGCCGCGTCCGCCGCTACATCGCGCACGTCTCACGTCGCCGCCATCATCATCGTCCTACCTGCAAACGACTCGTACGCGTGGTTGCGGTCGACGGGTTTGTGGCCGAGCAGCGAGCTGGACGAGATCGCATTCTTGTTCCAAATGTACACTTGGGCGTTTTCGGACCCGCAAATGACATAGTCGCCGTCTTGGCTGAATCGGCCTTTGATCTGGAGGTAGTTGTTCACGAGGCCCTTGTACTTGCACACGCGCGAGTAGTTGTCGACCGAGAAGAGCCGCATACGGCTGTCGTTTGTGCTGACCAAAAAGTACTTGCCCTCGGGCGAAAACTCAATGCCCGTGACCTTGCGGCCCTTGCGCGTCGCGCCGCGTGCGTTCCGGCACTCAATCTGCGTGTAATAGTTCATCGCTTGGTGGGCGTTGACTTGGTAGAGGATGCACTGGCCATTGAGGAGGCCAGCAATGACGCGCGTGCCCGACGGGTGGAAGCTCGCGGCCGTGATCATGACGGGCGTTTGGACGTACGAGACGACGCAGCCATCGGGGATGTTCCAAATGCGCGCCTTGTTGTCAAAGCAGCCCGAGAGGAAGAAGCGGTCGTCCTTGGGATGAAAGTCCACGGCGGGGACGCTGTCGGGGTGTTGAAACACATGGAGGCAATCGGGTTTCGAAATGTGCCACAGCCGAACCGTCTAGCGCGAGCCCATGATCAACCTCATCAGCATCGTCTACTACCTTGTCCATGGACGCCGATAAAATAAAGTTGCTGCGGCTCCACGACACGTCGACAATGGGCATGGCATGTCCGACGTACGCTTGTTCAGGCAATGCGTCCAAGAGCTGGCGCGGCGCCGCGCCGCCGCCGCCGCCCGCCGCCTCGACCTTCCACACGCGCAAGATGGCATCCTGGCCGCCCGTGACCAACCGCGCGCCGTCGTGGCTAAACTTCATGGTCCAGATCGTCCCGTTGTGTTGCGTGAGTGACTGGAGCACCGCCATCGAGTCAAACTCGCGCTTCTCTTTCTTGCTCGAGGTGACGTGGACATACGTCTTGCCGTCGGTCGGGACCGGGGCCTTGTCCTTCTTCATGCTAAAATGGAACGACAGCTTCGAGCGGATGATGTTGGTCTTCTTCTCGGGGGCGCTGCTCTGGCGGTTGTCGTCGTCGTCGTCGTTGTCGCCTTCGTTCCGCGGTGGCTCGAAATTGTGCGGAAACATCGTGTAGCAGTCCACGGGGTGGGTGTCGAGTTCGCGAATGTCAAACACCTCGCCCGTGTCCTTGTTCCGGACGATGAAAATGTCCTCGGATTGCACGGCGACGACGGGACTGCTGCAAGCCGGCTCGTCGTCGGCCGTCGACGTCGTCGTCGTCGTCATCGAGTCGAGCGGTTCTTCCCTTCGGATCGAATCGACCTCTGGAATCGACGACATGTGCAAGTCCTCTATGCGCGGGGCAGATGAGAACACTCTTAGTCCTTCTTGGGCCGACGTACCTTTGGTGGGGAGTTTGTCTGCAACCGACACGTCTCCCTCGTGTGCGTCGAAAAACTATGCATCATCGTCGTCGTCAGCACCATGTCATATGGAAGAAACGTACGCTCTCGTCGGCGTCGGAGGCGGACCGCTTCCTCTCCGCCGTCTTGACCTTGTCCACGCTCACACTCATCTAAAGATCCAATGTGCTCGGATCTCTCTCGTAGCCCCGAGGACACCGACACAGAACTGTGAAACCGTTGCGGGGGATGTCCGGATAATGACTCGAAATCCGGATACATGCCTATTTTTAGATTGCCCTGCCAAAGCCGGCAGATAGATTCGCGACTGCAAAACATGCCCACCTGCCTTCAGTAGCGCCACACCCTGCGAGGCGGCGCCCCCTCTGCGTTGCGTGTTCCCGACGCCACCTCTTCCTCCCTCGCATGCGCGCCTGTGTCCTATGTAGCGGCACTCCATGCCACCCGGCACTTCCATCTATGAGATGCGCTGTCACCCTCTGCTTTCATCTTGTCACTCCTCCTTCAAAGAATCGCGATGACAGCCGCATGCGCGCATTGACGGCGTCGAGGCATTACGCTTCGTCATGCTGCACTCCTCGGTCAGCAGTGTTGGTATCGGCGGCGGCCACCACTCGCACGGCCGACCGCGCCGCTTCTTTCTTCCTTCACACGACCTCTACATGTAGATATTAAATGTCACAGGTTTTACAATCTTTATATCAACAGCTTGTTTGTATGTATCTTTTTTGTGTTTTGAAGAAATATCAGCCTGGGCTTGAAGTATTTTCAAGTCCACCAAGGCCCACTTTCTCCGCACCCGCCGCGACCGCTGCTCCTTCCCGCCATCTAGACCCTCATGCCGACCCCCGCACTCGTCCGCCCCCACAACAACGACGAATTCCTCCTCCCCAAGGACTACTCGGTCGCGAATTTCGATTCCGGTCGCACCCTCCCCGCGCGCGACTCGGACGTCTTTGTCGTTGCGTACCCCGACTGCGGCACATCGTGGGTCCTCGGCCTCGTCAGCGCGCTCCTCCACGACGACGTCGACGTGCACACGACCGACGCGGCCTCGATCGCGCACTTGGAGCGCCACGGACGCGAGACGTGCGAGCGCATGACGGCCAACGACCCGATACGACTCTTTCGGACCCACTTGCCGTACAAGTGGGTCCCGCAGCACGTCGGCGCCAAGTACATTTGCGTCGGTCGGAATCCCAAGGACACGTCGGTTTCGTTCTTCCACCGACACAAGCAGCAGGACGGGGTTACGTGGGACGAGTACTTTGAGCAGTTCCTCGCGGGCCGCGTCGAATTTGGCGACTTTTTTGCGTTTTTTGTTCCGTGGTTCGAGCACCACGTGGACGAAAACGTGCTCTTCCTCAGCTACGAGTACCTGATCCATGAACCCCGCGACGGCCTCCTCCGCATCGCGCGCTTCCTCGGCGGCGACCTCGAAGACCGACTCGTGGACCACAACGACCACCTGCTCCACGACATCCTCGCGGCGATTCAGATAGAGAAGGACCGTGTCAAGATTGGCGAGTGGCGCGCCGTCTACTCGGCCGAGCAGTCCAAACGCATGGACGACCGCTTCCACGCGATGACGCAAGGCACGGGCGCCGAGCACATGTGGAGTGACGTGATGTAACGTGTTGTAATATGATCGACCTGCCGTCCAGCCAGCCAGCTAAGTCCATCGTGATATTCGTAGCTCGCGCTTCCATTTTCATCGAGTCCATGGGGCCATCCTCTGCACCCAGCGACCCGACTGCGGTGGTACATTGAGATCCACGTTGTGACAGACCGCCATCGACTTCACCACGAGTCCTTGCGTTCGACAGCGCGCGCCGCGCCGACTCTGTCGGTATTTCCCGTTCAGGTTGGCTCGATCGCTCAACCTTGTCGATGTTTGTGGTCGTCGGACCGCACGACGGTCAAAAGAGCACAGGCTTCGCCCGCAGCGTCGCCTATATTTAGACCCAACCTTGCAAAAACGGCCCAGCGCGTTGGCGGACGGCTTGAGCATGCCCCAAGGCTGTGGCCAACGGTGCCACCGTCAGACGTAGTTGTGCCTCTCGATAGGATGATCGACGACGAGAAGGCTGCGTTGGAAGCCGAGCTGGCGCGGCAACTGGCCGATTTGTCGGACGATGACCACGACCATGAGGGCGATGACGACGATGGTGACGACGCCGTCTTCCTCACAGACATTCCCAAGCAGCTTGATCCACCACGAACCGACGACCATATCGTGACGTCGTATCGTCGACTCGATTTGGATCAACTCCTCTCAGAGATTGCCACGTAAGCGAGTGCGACCGAATTCGGCCATGTCAACACCAGTGTCGATTTGCAGGGTGGACGAAGCGCCATCCACGAATCTTGCCGCCTACGCAGCCGCGACGGCCGCCTGCGACCACGAGCTACTGGGCGCGGTCCAAGCTATACTCGAAGATGTCCACACAACGTGCGTCGTCACCGCCGTCGTCACCGCTGTCATCACCGCCCCTCCCGCGACATCGCTCCGTCTCGGCGCGTTCTCCCCCGTGAACCAGGGCAACGACGACGATGACGACGTCCGTTTGGCAGACGAGGCCTCAACGCCGTCCTACTGCGATGCCCATTGCCAGCCAACCTGCGTTGGCCCATGTGCGACGCACTGCTCGCCCCGCTGCGTCCACTTCCTCGCGTTGTTGGCGGCGCGGGACACGGCCGAGGCCGCGCGTGAAGCAGAGGACGTAGCGATGCTGGCCCGCGCCCACGCGGCCGTCGCGACGCTCACCGCTGCCGCTCGTTGCCCTCCACCCACGGCGGTGGTCACGGCAACACCTGGTGGACCTATCGTTGACGGCACGACACTGCGTGCTGCCACGTCATCACACGGCGATCCCAACCCCACGCGAGACGAACCATCCGTGGTGGCTAGCCTATCGACAACCCCCGCAGCATCTGCAGCATCATCGTCCACGGCGCCGTCGTTCGCACCGTCATCCGCCATCACAACGACTTTTACGCTGCCACCCGCCAACACAACGACGCCCTTGACCGCGTCGACCAACCCGATGGACGAAGCGATGCTGGATGCCGCCGCCAAGGCCCGCGCACGAGTGGTGCAAGTGGAAGCGGTGGAGCGGATGCGTGAGGCACAAGAGCGCGCGGCCGCGGCGGAGGCCATGATGCGGGCGGCAGCGCAACGGCAACGCGAGGTCGCGCGGCGAGCCCAATGGGAGGCATCGGATGTGCGGCGACGAGCCGAGGAGAGGCGGCGCGCCGCGGCCGCGAGCGAAAAGGCCGCGGAAGCGATGGCGCGGTTGGCGATGGAGGACCACGACCGCGCGAGTCGATTGTCGGCCCTCGAAAGCATGCGCGTGGAACGGCGGCGGCAAGAAGCGGCAGCGCGGGACGCCATGGACGTCGAGGACTGCCTGGCGGCGGTGTGGCGGCGGCAGGAAGTCATTGCTCGTGAGAGGAAGCGCCGGCAGCGAGAAGAAGCAAAGGAAGCGACGGCGAGACGAGAGATGGACGAGGAAGAGAGAGACCAGCGGACAAAGGAGAGGCAGTGGCGCGAGTGGCACATCGAGCAAGCCAAGGAAGCCGAACGGGCGCACCGACAGCTGCAACAGCAGCAAGCACTAGCGGCGGAGCGGGACCGCATCGAGCAAATAAAGCAGCAAAAACTGCAAGCCGAAGCCCGCAAGCTGGCCGAGGCCAAGGCCGCGCTCGAAGAAAAGCAGCGCGCCGAGCGGGCAGAGCGGCAGCGCCAGCAGCAAGAACAAGCCGAGCGAGACCGTGCTGACGCTGCCAGAAGACAGCAACTCGAATTGGAAAAGCAACAAAAACAGCAGCTGCGAGCCTATTTCGACGCGAATGTACGGGGCGCGGTCGTGGCGGCAGCGCAGCGAGGACGCGAGCAAGCGCAGGCAGCCCACGAAGACGCGCGGTCGCAGCACGTGGAAGCGGCGGCGAAAAAACAGCACGAAAAACAGCAAAAGCAGCATCGCGTGCAGCGGTGGCAACAGACCAAGTGGCTACGGACGTGGCGTGCCGCTGCGACCTCCTCTCGTTCCCAGCGACAAGCAAAACGCAACAAGGCAGCGGGTCAGATCCAGCGGCAGTGGCGACGCTGCCAACGCAACCAAAACCAGCACATCGTGGCGCAGACTGAAGCTGCCAAGGTTGTGCAAGCGTGGTGGCGACGAATCCTGGAGATGGAAAATCAAGAGCGCCGTATCCGCGCCGCCCGCCATGTAGCCTTCCAAGCCATGCAGCGCGCGGCGCGGCGGGTGCAGCTCGCGTGGCGGCGTCGACACCAGCAGAAGCAGCAGGCAACGCATCAGCAGCAGCAACATCGCGACGCGGCCGCCAAGAGCGTGCAATCGGTCTTTCGGGGCTTCCACATCCGCAAGAAACTCGCGTCGGCGCTTGAACAAGCCAAGGTTTGTGTCCCGTTCGTCTCATTCGCAACAACTGTGACGGACGCTAGTTTGTCGACGGCGACGAATTCGACTACAACGAAGTGGATTTGGACGACTTCCTTGGGGGCGCCCCTGAGCTCGATGAGGATGACGAAGCCGACGTGTCCGTTGCCGCGACTCTACGGTGGTCAAGCTCTCCTTCCCACGACGAATGTGGTGGGGATGGCGGCAGTGCCCCCCGCCATGGCAACCAATCCCCCCGTGACGACGATGACGACGCACGTGATGACGAAGATGGCGTCGACGGCGTATCGCTCTCGTCTCCCCCGCCTCATCATGTGTCTTCGTCCATTGCGGGGCCTTCGTTCCCTTCGACGGCTTGCTCGTCCAGTGAACCACCATCGTCCATGTCGACCTTGTACAAACGCATGCAAAAGGCCATCGCCCACGGCCGCAAGGCAAAACACCCGTCAAAAGCCAAGCCCATCGCCAAGGACAGCACGGCAACGAGCGTGACATGGTCCACTAGTGGGAAGAAAGCCAAGAAGGTCAACGTGCCGTCGTTGGTGGATCGCCTCCGTCGAACGACCGCGTCGAATCGATGAGACAACACAAAGTCCCCCCACGAAGCAAGGACGACGCCACGACGGACGATGGGGACATCGAGGTGACGGCGACAGTTGTCTTCTGGAAGCGTGTTGAAGACCCCTGCCCAGCACACGCCATGGTGATATATGCCCAACCCTGGATGAGTCCGTTACTTGACCATGCGACGAGGCATGTTTGAATGTGTGCAAACGGTCGGTAACCACCATGTGGTGTGTATGTGGCTCCCCACAATTCCAACGATATGGTGCAAAGCCTGCCCATCTTGGTGGACCTCTCGTCGGATCTCTCGGACGCGGCGTCTGTCCACGCCCTGGGCGCCGACGACGACAACGACATCGACGACGACTTTGCCGACTGTTGCTGGATTGTCGACCCCGACACGCGGCCGTTTGGCCACTGGCGCGCCAGCATCCCCACCTTCCACACGAATCTCTTTGCGATGCTCCCGAATCTTCCGTGGTATCTCCACCCCGTGTGGCTGCCCGAGGCGGCGCAAGCCCTGCTCGTGCACGGATACCAAGGCCGCGTCGCCCGCCGCTGGCACATTGTCCCGCGGGGCTCGTTTGGGCTGCTCTGTGTCGTCGCCGATGCGCTCGGCCGTGCCCAGGCGCGGTACACACCGCCACCACCGACGACGCCTCTGCTCGCGGCAAAGGTGCCGCACTTCCCCATCACCCAAACAGAGCCGCGGGGTGCCGTGACGGAAGGTGACGTCGCACGCGTCACCGCAACGGCGCACGCGCGCATCCTCGACCTCCGGCACACGACGTCGACCGAGCCCGACAAGTCGTTTCTCGCGTACTTTGACCTGGTCCTCTTTGACGTCATCGACGCACGCGGTCAGACGTTGCACTTGGACATGCTCTACTGCGAAGGCGACCACGACGACCACTCTGGGTTTTACGCGACCGTGTGCGACCGCACGACCAACGCGGTCGTCGCGCGTTGCAGCGGCGACGGCGGCTGCGGCAGTACGCGCGTCGACTGGCTCGCGACGGCCATCGACTTTGTCCCGCACGCGATGCATTTTCTCCCGCGCATGGGCCGCGACGGCCGCTGCCTCCTCCGCACGAAAAAGACGATGCGTGTCGCATCCACGGCCGAGTACTTGGCATCGACCGACAGCCGCCAAGGGCTCTACTTTGGCCACGCGCACCACCAACTCGAACAGCTGCTCCCGGTCGTCGCCAAACTGGCCGCGAATCCCGAGGCGACGCGTTGTCTCTTTCCCATCGAGTTGCTGCCCGCGCGTGTCCACCTCGCCCTCGCGCGCCATCTCGCGCGCCACAAGACGTACGGCGATATGCTCGCCATGGACCTCTGGCTCAAGGTCGCGGCGTTCGTCGGGGATTTGGTATTTTGGGACGACAGCGCCACGCCACTCACGGCCATTGGCGACGCCCACGACGACGTGCACTAGCCGGAAGCGGAAGATCGACCCTTGTGATTGTTGATAAACGCGATCTCCTCCTCTTCTTGGCATGCCCACGACACCGATCACACTTTGGGCCTGTAGGGTCCGTCTCACGCATCGACGACGTCGGGTTCCTGGCAACGGTCGTTGGTTCGTTAAGCCAGTGTTTCTCTCGTGTGACCGTTACGTGGCGGTTTCACATGGCCCGACGGGGCGGTGGCTGTACATGTTCTTTCGATTGATCGATCCGCCGCTGCCGCCGCGATTTGAGTTCCATCGTTTGTTCATGCCGCGCTGCGTCGCCGCCGCGGCCGTCCTCCTCGTGGCGGCCTCGTCGCTCGCCGGCAGCTCCATCGACAGCGTCGTATCCACTCGTCTCCAGCCTCGTCATCTGGACTCGATGCCACCGTCCACTCAAACCCTCTGGCCCCAATGGTGCCACGGCTTCATGCCCCCTGCTTCGTGTCCCCTTCGTTGCAAAGCGGCGGCGGCTGACCCGCTCGGGCGCGCCGCTCAAGACTGCTCGCACTGCGCCGTCGCCCGCTTCATGCCCAGTCCCTCCACATGCATCCGTCGCGGCGGCTGTCGACAAGCGTTCATGCCGCATGCAACCTGCACCAGCGTTGCGATCACATCGACGCCACCGCCGCCTTGGACACGTTGGCCATCGATGACGACAGCAACCCCCGGCGTCCCGACACCCTTGTCTCCACCCCCCACGACCCTCCCAACTCTGCCACCGACAACCCAACCTCCTACGGCCTCAAATCCCATTCGCACTACCAACCGCACGGACGGTCCTCCCGGCGGTGGGAGCACACCTGATGATGCTGGCTCGGCCTCCGACGCGCCAGGACCTTCCACGTCGTCGGCCACAAGTCGACCGATCGCCACGAGCAGCACCACGACTGGCAACAGCAACAACCCACCTCCATGGCTTCCAACCACCGCACTACCATCCTCCACCACGACTGGCAACAGCAACAACCCACCTCCATGGCTTCCAACTACCGCACTACCATCCTCGGGTAGCTTGTCGACATCACCGCCGCCCGCCTCGTCGCCCCCGCCACCAGGACCGCTTGAAGCCCAATCCCCGCTAGGCGGTGTCGCGAATGCGCCCACGCCCACCCCGCTCAAGAGCCCCAAGCGCCTCCAGGCACCCCGCGCCAATGGCACCACCGCCAATGACGACGATGACAACGCTTCGAGTCACAGCAGCAGCACGACAGCGTCATTGTCAGGCGGTGCCATCGCCGGCATTGCGGTCGGCTGCGTGGCATGCGCCGGCGCAGTCGGGTTCTTTGTCTGGCGCAAAAAGAAGGCCACCGACCAAGAGTACCAAAGCAATCTCCTCCAAGACCACCAAACGGCCAGTGGACAGTATTTGGCCATGTTGTAATATGCGTATGTTCAGAGGTATCGTTGCATGCGGCTGCCGTGTGGCGTTTGCGCCGCCTTGAGGGCCTCGCGGAGGGTCTGGTGCATGGATGCGAGGGTGGCAAAGTCGCATTGGAGCGGTGGGGTGTCGACAGACGGGGTACCGTCGATGGCTAGCCACACAGTCAGGCGGGGATCGGCCGCGTGATGCCGCGTCCGCGTGCCAATCTAGAACCATGTTGGGCTTAGACGATGAAATTGCAAATACCTCCATGTCCAGCCGCCAGTCGATGGAGCGATACGAGGGTACACCCATGGACACATGCCACGCCGCTGCAGCTTTGATGCCGTCTTTGTGGTCTGTGTAATACTTGGAGGAAACATGAGAGACGACATTAGCGTCGGCGTGCACCTGGGTGAGGACGTCGAGTTGGTCCGGTGAGAGATGTAAGTCCAACACGGAGAGGACGAGGTCATGCGGCGAGAGATCTTTCTAAGAGGGGGCATGAGATGGTGCGAGTGCGACATCGAAAAGGACAGGCGTACCTTGGCGGCGTCAATCAAGATGGAGCTGAGACCCGAGACGGCGCGGTCCATCGCCTCTGTCGGCAGGCCCACAACCGCTGCATGAAATTGGCTCAGATTCCCTGAGTTACCATGATGAAGAGGTGACGACGTACATGCATGTCGACTGAGCCGCCGGCGCACCTTCTTCTCGGATGACGACGACGACGCCGTGCTTTGGACGTGGAGTTGCAGCATCATGCACAAGTCTTCCAACTCTACGACAGACGTTTATGAGATCATCGCAAAGCGGAATGGATACGTACGTGTGGCATCCAGCGGTCGTACGCAGGCGGCATCAGCAAGCACGCGTTGATCAATCGTCAACACTCCCATGGCACAAGATCTCGGCCGTGAATGCAATTGCGATCCAACTGCTATCCGGTAAATCGTCCGGTTGACTCGAATGCCCGGATGCGTAATACGTATCCGGAAATATTTCTTAAATTCTGATTGGCTATAAAATGTCATCTCACCATCTTCGATTCGCTTCAGTGCTATTATTTCAGCCAATAGATACGCACCATGACGATACCTTGCATCACATGATACATAGTAGTCTGTTGACATGGTCGAAATTCATTGTCACTTGGGTTTGGTATGAGCGACCGCGATCAGCCAACTGCAACCCCAGCATCATGGAATGAATCCATCGTATTCCCACACGATCGACGCAGCGCATGCACGAAATTGATGCGTGGATCGACGGCGAATGGTCGACGGTGTAGGTCCCCTCCCCTGCCCTGGAGCGCGCACTTCCGCCTCGCCGCGCTCCTCACCGTCTTGACTGTCGCGATCTGAGGGAGGCAAGTGTTGCCACAGTCGCACCCACACATCCACGTGCATCACAGCCAGACAGGCGCGCCCTGGCGAACACCGACACCGCCGTCAAACGCACGTCGGTCCGTACATGTGAGATCTCCTCACCAACGGCGGCGGCGGCGGCAATGCAGCGAGGACATTCACACGTGGTTTACTTGTTTACTCATAATCACTATACCGAGGGTGGTGTCGGTCAACATACGACACAACGGGCGGGGACGGCTCGCGTTTCATAAAGGCACCCAAGCCAGGGAGGAGCGCCGCCGACGAAGATGATGTCGGCGGCGGCGCGAGATGGGGAAGCACTTGATGCAGCGGGCGATGCTGATGCGAGTCCGGGAAGCTTGGGTGCTGCTGGTTGGATGGATACGGGAGGTGAAGCGCCGGCCCATCGTACCGCCTCGGGGGCGACGGGTACCCATACCGCTGGTGGGGTCCGTCGGCATATCGGTCAAAGTACGCATGTTGGCGCGGGAGATGCGCGGCGGCGGCAGCGGCGAGGGTTTCTGCGTGGCGTTGCAGTTGCTGCTGTTGTTGGTGGTGCATCATGTGTCGTTCGATGGCGGTGTGAAACGTCTGGAGATGGCCACCCGATGGCGGCGGCGGCGGATGGTGGTGCATGGGGTACGCCGTCGCGGCATGCGTCGTCGCCGCCGGTGCCTGGGTCGAGGTCGTGGACGACGTCGACGACGCGTTTCCCGGGGGCGGTGGCGTGAGGCTGCCGTTGTTGATCTGGCGGCCGTGGCGCGCGCAGTACCCGCCGCGGCGCGCGTGGACGTCGCAGCCATCGACGTTGCACTTGCGGCCGCCGCCGTGGCGGACACACTTTTTCCGCTTGTGCGCTTGTTTGGTGCATCCATCGTGCGTACAGATCGCTTTCGACGACTTGCCGCCATGCTTGGAGCAAAACTCACCGATGCGCGCGTTCAGGTGGCAGTCTTCAAAATGGCATTTCTTTTTCCCGCCATGACGGACGCACAGATTCCGCGCGTAGACTTGGTTGGAGCAAAAGTCAACCATGCACTTGGTTCGGTGCTTGTGCAGCGAGCATTTGGACGAGCCAGGGAGGACGGGGTGGTCGCAGTTGGCAAAGAAACAGGTCGGCGACGACGGGGAGCGCGGCGGCATTGCGGACGTGGAGCCAGACGACGATGTGAGCATCGCGATCGCTTTTGCCAAATGGCAACGCAGTCTGATTGTCAGTCGCGGGTCGGATGTGAGTAATTGTGTCGCGCCGCTGTCGGCGCCCGGCGGGGGGACAAGGCCATAAAAAAACAAGTGGAAAATAGCTCTCGATGGAGACCACTACGACGTGGGAGATGCAAAAGGCGGTAGAGTTGCTTCGTGCAATCGTCCAGGGCTCGTCGATTCCTCATGGAAGATGCACATGAGGTAAGCTCGCTTAATTATTAGTTTGGATGTATATGGACATGGTGGCTTCGTTTTGTGACCTACGAGACACGATGAGTCAGAAGATGATGGCTTCATTGACAGAATGCCAGATCTGATGGTCTTGGGAGTGTCATACAAAAGTGTTGTGATACCAGACTCTATTTCTCCGAGGGCATGGCGGGCGACAATGGCATGGAATGGACTTTGCGGGTCGTCGCGAAGGAACAAGGGGAGTATGTATGTCACGAGGCGGGTGCTTCGTCGTTGTCAAATCCAATTTGTGGCATGTCGTTGGCGTTCATTTTGTCGTTGTCAAAGGCGACTGTTCTTTGGTCGTGCAATGAGAAGGCCATCGGAATGATATTGCTGGTTATGGCCATTGAATCTCTTGTATTCGGATATAACCGGTCATTTGAACCAGGACATGATCCATCATTTGGTCGTGCTTGTCTCGACGTTGTCACACCCACTACAAACACACTACAAGCTGTTTTGACAGGCAATCGAACGACAGCGATTTGCTCGTTGATGAATCGAGGCATTCGGTCCACGACTTGAGCCTTGGTCTCGCCTCGAGAGCACGCACCCCCTTGTCGTCGTCGCAAGATTGTATGCCCCGCCGTCCACATTGCAAAGCTTGCCCTGAGACGGCAAATGGAAACAACTACATCAAGCTGCGACTGGGTCTGGGCAAGCTACTCGCGTGGTTGCTTTTGTCGCCGCCACGACTAGGACCGCTGCCGCTCGCCGGTATTTGTGGTTGTCGACAACGGCTCGACGAACCAGACTCTCTCCAATGACTTTTTGAAAGCCTCAATTGGAAGCGTCATCTTGGATGCTGCGAGACGAGCCGGTTCTTGCATCCATCGTGAGTCTGATGATTCAAACTGGCGACAGCGAGACAGCAACGACAAGCTGCTGGCACAAGTTTGCTGGCACCACCCTCCTCTGCCGCGTATCATCATTGTCAACATTGTCCGAAAAGGGGCGCCACTGCATGATGGCAAACTACGGATATCGGGACCGATGGCACGAGGCCGACCTTGACAGAGGCTGGTGTTGGGGGATCGTCCAACGTTGATGTGGCTTCTTGACCGGTTGCTGGGTTGTGTGATGCTCGGAACAACTCAGTTCCGCTTGAAATATACTCCAAACTCCAACTGTTTTGACCGTGCGCGGTCGTGGAATCAGATATTGTACGTTGGCAATTTTTTTAAATTCCCCTCCACTGTCTGTCTATGCCAGTGTGCCACGATCAATATTATTATTGAGGTTGAATTACTGTCGTCGCCACTGCAGACAGATTGCGTCGGCCGGCTGCTGGTGCTGCGGCGGCACCTGCTCCTGTGTGATTGTGTGAGTCATTCGTTGAGAGCCATTCATTTGGAGTCGTCTCCTCCGCTCTCGTGCTTCTTGCCTCCTTGGTCTTGTTGGCGGAGGAATCCCAAGCGCCAGAGTTTTTTCGACTTGGAATATGGTCACGCAGTGTGTGATTTGTGAAGTGCACCGTGGCCGATCCCGCGACGTCAAGTTTCAGCTGGTCAAACTTCGGAGATGTTAAGTCTGGCCACCAAACCCTTGTAAATGACCCATGATTTATTCCATTTTTAGAGTGTCATTTTACTTTAAATTGCCGTGCTGAAAAATGACACGTCGATGGCACCAAGCAGAACGTCAATCTATTCACGCTCCATGACATTGTTGGCCGGGGTAGCCGTGGCCACCCGATGTAGGATTATGTGTGGCGGTCGTCGTCATCTTTGGTGACGATCTGGACCTTGTAGACAGCGTCCCATAGTTTCCCCGTGACGTAAAAGACATCGTGGGTCTTGTCGTACGCGATGCCGTTGAGAACATCGCCGTCAGTGTTCTTCTTGACGCTCAGCGACGAGAGGTCATGCATGCGGACGACGAGGCCCGTGGCCGGGTCGATCTGCGCGATCAAATTCGAGTACCAAATGTTGGCAAAGACGTAGCCGCGTGCGTACTCGAGCTCGTTCAAGTTGGTCACCTACACACGACGTCTCCAGCAACAGAAAACGGAAGAGAAAACGTACGGGTTGGCCCGCGGCAGTCACGACGGACACGCGGCGCTTCTCCTCAAAAGTGACGGGGTCCCACACATGGAGGACATGCGAGCCGTCCGACATGATAAGTTCGTGCGTCTCGTCGATGGTCGTGATGCCCCATCCTTCGTCGCGCGTCGTCGCCGTGATCTCAAACTTGCGCAGGATGCGAAAGTCGTCCTTGTGCAGCACGTACGCTTGGCGCGCCTTCCACGTGAGCGCCACGTACGTCTCGGTCGCCGCGTTCCATGTGATGCCTTCGCCGAATTCCGTCGCGACGAACGGCGTCGTGTGGTGCAACGCCTCGCCCGTCGTCGCGTTCACGCGCCGCACGGACGAGCGCTTGTACAGACCCGTGGACTCGACCAAGACGCCCGGCGACTCGACCAAGAGACCCTGCGTGAACGCGTTCTTGTCATGGGGAAACTCGCCGAGCACGTGGACGTTGGGGTCGCTCGTGAGCGTGTAGAGGACTGGCGGTGGCGAGTCGCTGTCGAACGCACCCGTCGCCCAGCGAAAGGCAAAGACGATGCCGACGAGGAAGACGAGGTACTCGAAGCTGAACTTTTTGCGGCGGCGGCGCGGCGGCGGCGCACCCGACACCTTCTTTTTGTCGACAAACGGCATGGCCGACCGAGGAATGCCTTGTGCCGCGGCAGCATTCGAATACAATGATTTGATTGGTCTATTATTGTCCAATCATTATGCAAGAAACAGAGCTGTGTTTTTGTGTGCGAGATTTAATGCAGCAAAATATATTGTGACGTGGCGCGTGGGGAGCTGGCGCAATGATCCACCAAACGAACACCCGGCACTCTTGCAAGAACAGAGACTCACGGACGGAACGAACAACGATTGAGCGTCGACAGCTCGCATGCAAGATCAACTTTGCATCCTTTCGTTGGCATCGCCCGCTTGTTCGGCAATACATCGTCGCTGGTGTCGTTTGACAACTTGACGCAGGCCGCAGTCCAACATGGTTCATGGCGCGTCTGTGGATTTCACAGCCGTTTGGACCGTGGGGTCTAAAGAACGACTCGTTCGTCTTGGCGGATCGGCCACTCGTCTTGATCAATTGGAAACGAAATGTATCCAGCCGTCGTGGCATTCCCAAGCCAACATCGTCAGGCCCGTCGATCATCATGGCTGCGTGTTGTCCTCGACTTCCATGGCAGGAACAAACCATTGTGAGTCCGTAAGTAACCACGTCGACATGTCGTATCCGACACTGCCTCATATGCCCGTCTCTGCAAGCAGACACTGTTTTTGAACGCGTGTGTTTTCGTGGTGCGTCGTCTACATCTCCTCGTGAGGAAAAATGTTGCCTGTATATTAATACGCACCATTCGCCCTTCGGTACTCCTCATGGCCGTTTGGAGCTTCCATTTTGGAGCCTCCGCCTTGATTGCGAGGGGTTGGCTTTGACGGGACAAACGTGTTTGCATTATGGGAGTTGGAGGGCCAAGGAGGCGCATCAACCGTCGATTGCGCCGTACCCGCACAAAGGAAAGAAATGCCTTCTCCTTGCACAAGTGGTCTGAGGGAGTCCCTTCGCAGACCAACTCGCATGCAGCGAGGGACATCAAAGGGCCACTCACGATTGGGATCAGCCGACACCAAAGACGACACAAGTCGTCGAAGATCGGATTGCGATGCTGAACGACGACATCTCGAACCGCCACCGAAAAAAGAACGATGCGACAGAGGCGACCCCATGTTGTGCGAAAATGAAGCAACCCATGCGGTCTGAGATATGTACCGATGTCAAAACTGTATCTTTGGCGGTCGCGGCGATGTCAATCATGGCAGCACGCCCATGTGAGTCATTCTCGCTGCTTTCTCATCTTCATGGCCGATATCCCTCGGTCAAAGATCCGATCGGAGCTTGACGACGCGTCCGTGGGACTTCATCGCTCGACCGTTGATCTCTCACGCGGCGCACCTTGGGCTCATATGGAGCCCTTGCCCACATATGATGGATGCGCCTATCGTCCTCCGTTTTCCTTTTATTGAAATCTCATTTTCGTTTCCGCCATGTTGTTCCAAACGTTAGCCGTCGGCCTCGCCGCGCTTCCTGCAGTTGTCCATGGGTGGTGGGACATGGGCCACATGTTCATCGGCGAAATCGCGACCCAATCGATGGCTGCCGCGGACGTGGCGACAGTCCACGCGCTGCTCGTGGCCCAGGACGACGAATTCCCCAACACACACTCGATTACGACGACGGCGATCTGGCCCGACTTGCTCAAGTGCAACTCGGTCGTGTCCACATATTGTCCGTCGCCGCTCCAGCCGGCGCTCAACATTTTCGACATGTTTCATTTCATCGCACTTCCCGTCAACGCGTCTGGCGGCGGAGCGTACAAGAACCTCACGTCCGCCGACGTCGACAAGCTCCTCGCTGAAAAGCTCGACGGCGGCGCCGACACGTTCTTCACCAAGGCCCTCGGCACGTTCAATTCGACGCAGTCGGTCTACGCCGCGATCTTTGTCACGCGCTTCTACATCCATGCGTTCGGCGACGTCCACCAGCCGCTGCATGCCGCCGCCGGCGTCTCGCCAACGTTTCCTCAGGGTGACAATGGCGGCAACAGCGTCTACTTGGACGCTCCATGTGCCGCCCCTAGCCTACATGGGCTCTGGGACGGTGGCTTTGCCCACTACGACAAGATCAACTGGTCGCCTGCGTTCGCGCCCGACACACCCAGCTACGCGTCCCTCGTCGCAAATGCGACCGCCCTCCTGGGCAAGTACGCCGACGAGGTTGACCCGCTCGCGTTCGACGCGCTCCTTGATGTGGACTACAACACGTTTGTCAAGGCCATGGCCAACAACGGCCCCGCGTCGCTTCTCAAGCAAGTGTTCATGCGCAGCTACGACAACGCCCACGACGCCGTCTACGGAGGATTGAACACGACGTGCACGATGAAGAACGGCAAGTGCTTTGTCCCGTGCCCGTCGGTGGCCTACAGTGCCCGCGGAGTCGAGACGGTCGAGCGAAGCTTCGTCTTGGCCGGCCGTCGGCTCGCAGTCATCTTGACGCAGTTTGCGCGGCAAATCCGTGCGTTGAAGTTGGTGCATGGTACGAGCTATTAAGCAATAACACGCCCCCTTCCAGGTTGACTTGAAAGACGACGTCTTCGCATGGACAAGACGGGCTCCAACGTCTGTGAGAAAACGGAGCTCCAAGTCTCGACTCGAGAAATATAAATTGCGTCAAAATATCCCATGTTGAGAAAGGAAACGCAAAATAATCACTAAAATATGAATGTTTTTTTACACTCGTCTAATTTTTATACTGTGTTTTATATGCGAGGTCGTCAAAATAGTCAATAATCCTTGAAAGCATTCATTCTGGATTCTGTGTCCGGATAACGGAACAGGACCGTGTCAACTGAACTCGTCGTCCAAATTTAATCCATGTTAACAAGTGTTTTGTATGTCAAATTAACATTTCGATTTGAATTAGACCCGGCGCTGGTCGTGCAAGGCGGCAGGTGCCGTCGCACCAGTGTTGGAATTCAAACGCAAAGCGATTCGAGAAGAAGATGAACGGCGGACGCGGCAACAAGACGTATGTGGGCACGGGGGAAACGACTGAATGGGAAGACATTTTGATCAAGAAGGGTATCATTGCCCCGAAGACCAAAGTGACGGAAGAAGAAGACTACGAGAGCGAAGAGGAAGTCGACCCGCGGGAGAATGCGACGTTGGACGAGCTCGACGAATTCGAGGTACCAATCTGCACGCGTCGTGTGGGATCTCATGGAATGCTCCTTAGGACGATTACGACGAAGACCAAGCGTTGGCGCGCATTCGGTACGGTCGCGTCTTGATTTCCCAACTCAATTTCATTTCTTCCAGGGAAAAGCGCATGGCGGAAATGAAGGCCCAGGCCGCGCGCAACGTCTTTGGCGACATTCAACCCATTTCCAAGGATGAGTGGACGCGCGAAGTTACGGAAGCCAGCCAGAAGAGCTGGGTCGTGGCCTACTTGTGGGAAAGCAGCCACGAAGGCTGCAAACTCATGGACCAAATCTTGCGTGTCGTTGCCGGCCGCCACCGCGACGTCAAGTTTGTCTCGATTCAGTCGCAAGTGTGCGTCGAAAACTGGCCTTTGCGGTACGAGCGTCCACAACATGTTGCAAGTCTGATGGCATGTAGCAACCTCCCCACGCTCTTCATCTACAAGGATGGCAACCTCGCGACGCAATTGCTCACGTTGAGCAAGCTCAATGGATTGAACACGCGCGTCGAAGGTACACACGTGGTCTCTCCCGCATGTGCTTATGCATGCGACAACTCTAGATGTGGAGGAATATTTGGCCGACCAAGGCGTGTTCAAGCCGTAGAGACACTGTATCATGAACAAATCCCTCCATTTTTGTGTACAATGATTAATCTTCGAGGACCTTGGGCACTTGAAAGTAATAGCCGTGCTTGGTCGTGGCATTCGCCAGCACTTGGTCGGGGTAGTTGCCGTCCGTGACGGCATCGTCGCGCATTGGCGCCGCGGCGACTGGAGACGAATCAACTTGAGAGAGCTCATGACGGCGTCGTACCTTGACCCAGTCCGCTCTTGGCATACACGTCGTCGATGTTGGCATCCACGGTGAGCTCCTGCATGTAAATGAGCTGTCATGCCGCGCGAGGGCAATCTACCTGAATGACGCGGGTGCATTGAATGATGTCTTCGACTTCCTTGAGCAACTTGGGCAACTTGTCGGTCGGGATATGCAAATGACACAATTCCGCGAGGTTTTGCAACTAGAACATGTCGTCAGACCGGATAGCTAGGCGGCGGCATGTACCCGCTCGGCACTCAGGACATCCACTTGATGTGGATGGCGTTGCAGTTCCTCAATCGACCACGAGGCCGTACGCGGGGCCTAGAATAGTCCGAAGACAATGAATAAATATACATGCATGGAGTCTACCTGCGTCACGTCGACAAGCGTCTTCGTCGAGAGCCGCCGCATGCATCGTCGGCTGACCTGCTGGAGCATCATGTTCACCAATGAGTGTGCAGGAAGTGGGGTGGGCTAAAACAAGTGTTTTATACCCCCCCGGGTATAAAAATTCCAGTTTGAACCCCCCCCCGAAAATTTTACACCAATCAAACCCATCCATTCTCGAGGTCTCGCGAGTTCAGTCGACAATTCCGCCGTCCACCACCCGCCGCCGCCGAGATGAAGATCTACAAGATGCTGATTCACTGGGGCGTTATGTTCACTGTCCCGACAGCAATCGCATTGGCGGTGTTCCAACCCATCGATGAAGATGCGCAACGAAAGATGCTGGTGCAGTCTCTCGTCCGTGGCTTCCCTTGACTTGACGAGCTGTAGGAGTCCAAGTACAAGACCGACATTGAGCGACAGAGAAAGAACCGACAGAAGATCATGGACATCATCCGCCCACCGTCCGAGACAAGCGAAGGCCAGATCGTGAGCGACGACGTGACCGACCGCGTCATGAAAGGGGACCCCGCAACGCGGCCGGACTGGGTCAAGCGATTTGACAAGAAATAGAAACTTGTATGATTCACCATGCCGGAACAATGTTCCTGTCGCGCACTCGTACAGCTTCTCGCTCGCCACGGTCAATAGCTGCTCAAACTACCACGGTCAGCTCCAACGTCCTGTTGCTCCTGCAGCAAGGACGCCGATCCTTCTCGCAGCGACGACGACCTTGATGCAATTACATGCGCTTTGGACGCCTCATTGCGTCATGCAAGACACAATTCATTCCTCAACCTCTTTGTGATTCGTGCATTTCCAGATGCAGGTCACTGACATGGCATTAGTTGATGCAGGTCAAAGAAAGGACAGTGACCACATTTGCGATGATAGCCAACATTTTCCGACACTCCCCAACGTCAACAGCTCCGAGGAGTGCCAGCCACGCCGCCCACACCACTGCGACAGTGCATCCTTGATCGCCACCGCCGCCCCAGCAACGCAAAAAGAATATTTCCAACACGAAAGTATGTTTAACTCCTCAAGTGCGTGTTGGAATTAACACGAGTAGCGACTCGCTTACATGATCAAACCTTCGTACTTGGTGGTGAACCAGTTCATGGCGTCTTGCTTGCGGAGACGATGGGGGGCACCGACGCGGGTTTGGCGCAACTTGCGCGAAGCCACACGCATACCGGCGCGGGTCAACACGACGAAGAAATCCATACCGTAGATACCGGTCGAGGGATCGTACTTGATACCCAAATCGATGTGTTCTTCGATACCGAAGCCAAAGTTACCAGTGTCGGAAAAGTTGCGCTTCTTCAATTCGTATTCCTTGACCTTGAGGCCACGGTCCAAGATTTCCATGGCCTTTTCGCCGCGGACGGTGACGTGGCACGAGATCTTTTCGTTACGACGGATACCGAAGGTACGGACGGTGTAGCGGGCTAGAGAGACAAGTCAGTGGCATGCGCTGGGGGCTACCGAGAAAACATGTCAGCACACGCCACATGCGCCGCGGAATCGCCATCGAGGTATCTCGCAAAGGAAGAACTGAACGAGTCATAGTAGTGATGCGCAATCGGGGATGAAGCGCCACCCCGCGCGGGCAGCGCCACCCAGAAAGGCTCCAATAGACTGGATAGCACACCTTGCAAGACGCACGAGGCATCTGCATTGCAGTGGGTGGCCGAGAACGGGCCGGTTAGGGCACTGTGTTCTCTCGGTAACTCTGAAGGTCAGTTCATACCCTTCGAGTACACGGGCTTTTGGCCGGTGAGTTGTTCCAACACACGGGCGGCACGGGTGAGCTTATCACCCGATTCACCGACGCAGCAGTTGATGACCAACTTGGACACCTTGATTTCGCGCATGATGTTGTTCTTGTCGTTGCTCTACAAGGGGAGAGGGACATGAGCGCCATTGTCGTCGTCCACAGGAAGCAGCGGCGACGTACCATGATGCTCTTGAGGAGATTTTACTAAAATGCTCTGGGGCTGGTTGGTGGCCAACCAAGTTGCAGCGCGAACCAGTCACCGCCATCAAAAGGCAATAATTTAAATGAGTTCTCGTCTTTTTATGGCCAACGATTGAAGCTGAATACAAAATAAACGTATGAGTGTGCGATTTCTGGTTTGGAAATATAATACACCCTGGTGGACCAATCAAACGCGCTCAACGATCGACCAATCAGAACGCGAGCTGACGTTGCGGCTTTGCGCCAATCGATATCTTTGGGAACGACCCCAGCGCGCGGAGCCAAGCATGTCGGACGGATCGGGCTCGGAATCGGAAGAGTATGACTGATGCCTCTCCTACCCAGCAACACACTCACTTGGTGTGTGTAGAGAATTCGTATTGCCGCCTGGCTTTGAAAGCGTCAGCGGTGGCGTCGTGTCCAAGGACAGCTTGATGGACAAGGAGCTCTGGTTCTTCCGCCTGCCGAAAGACGTAGGACGAGGCCGGGAAGAGGTCATGGCTCATGCGAACGGATGTAGATGGACGCCTCTGCCCTCAATGGAGTCACGTTCAAGTTGCCCAAGGACCAAAACGCAGAAATCGAAGTGCCTGTCGACGTCGACGGACTCAAGAAGTTCAAGCTGAAGTCGAACGACAGCCACCTCTACAGCCAAGTTGTGAACCTTGTTCCAGACAAGAAGAAGAGCCAAACGTATGTTCCAGGTACGTCGGCGGCCGCTTCGTCCAGGACCCCCATTTTGTGTCATAGGCAAGCCATTCGCGCGTAGCTTTTCACTCGTGGAAACCATCAACGTCCCGAAGAAGCACCCGGCCGTGGAGGAACCCGTACAAGACAACGACGTTGTCGACCCGAGTCCCGCCAAGAAGAAGAAGAAATCGAAAAAGCAGTAGACACATCCCCCCATAAACTAATCCTTACATATTGTACCACAACCGCACTCATGCAAAACAATCGGCTGGGACGTCACTGTCCCAAGACCCGCCATCATCCACGCGCATGCCAGCGTCGATTGCCTTGCGTTCGAGGTAGTCGACGACCGCGAGGGAGTCGCCTGCCAAGCGCATGGCTTCGCTCATGCAGTACTCGGTTCCATGATCCACGAGCCACCGCACGACATGCACGTGGCCGCGCTGGGACGCGACATACAGTGCTTCCATGCAGCTGCCCTCGCCGTGCTGGGCAACGTATCGCACGACGGCCACGTGCCCGCCTTCGGCCGCCAGTTCGAGCGCGAGCGGCGTGCATGGCAGGCCCACCGTCTCGTGCAGAAAGCGAACGATGCCGGCGTGGCCGCTGTCGGCTGCGACTTCGAGCGCTTCGTCGGACGCGGTGGCGCCGCCTCGGCAAACGAGAAACGAGACGACCGCGGCGTGGCCGTGTTCGGCTGCGAGGTCGAGCGCGAGCGGCGACCCGCCTTCGTGCCGATGGGTCGCGAGGTACCACACTACGTGGAGGTTGCCTTCGCGCGCGGCCATGTCCATCGCGCGGGTCGAACACCCTTCCGACCGATGGGTGTCGAGAAAGTGCACGACGGGGAGATGGCCGTACGTGGCGGCGCCGTCCATTGCATCTTGGGAGCAGGTCGACAACGTGATGGCATGGAGGTACTGGACGATGCCGAGCTGACCGGCGGCCGCCGCGACGTTCAACGTGTCTGGCCCAAGCCAACCATGGAAGCGGTGGGACGTGTGACACCAGTGGATGACATGCAAATGGCCGTTCTCGGCCGCCGCGTCCATCGAAAGGGATGTATTGCTGTCTGACGAGGCAGACACCAGATGTACTGCGTTGTCCCCGTCGTCCGTGCAGGTATGGCATACAAATTGCAGCATTGGGAGGTGTCCTGCCGCCGCGGCGTCCTGCATCGCTCGACCGAGGTGTTGGCCGAGAGACGGATCTTGACCCACCATCCACTTGACGACATCGAGGTGACCATGGGCGACGGCACCACCGAGGTCCAGTCGACCGGCAGCAGGCAGCGACAACGTTGGGCGACGTGTCCATGCCGACGCCTGTTGTCGGCGACGCAAGACCAAGAGTTGCACGAGCCAGAGCCGACCGTGTGCCATGGCTTCGCCCAAGACGGCGCGGTGTCCTTCGTCGTCAAGCAGATGCAGATAGGCGTGGACAATGTGCATGTGCCCATGGGTCGTCGCGGCCACGAGCGCGGCGGTCGTGACACGACAGAGAACCACCTCCCGGAGAAACTCGACGACATGGAGGTGTCCATTCGCGGCCGCCATCGCCGTCGCCGCGGACGTGCATCCCTCGCGGCGGTGGGCATGAAGCCATTGGACGACGTCGAGATGGCTGGCGGCGGCGGCGTTGGTCATGGCGGCGGCTGTCGCACCGTCTTCGGGGCGATGCACGTGGAGCCATTGAAGGATCGCCAGATGGCCGGCGGCGGCGGCGGCGTCGAATCCCTTGGCTGTGCCGCCATCGCGCCGCCGCGCATGCAGAAACTGGACGACAGCCAAATGGCCGTTGGCGGCGGCGCCGTCCATCGCGGCCGTCGTCGCGCCTTCCCGGCGATGGAGGTGGAGAAACTCGACGACGGCCAAATGGCCATTGGCGGCCGCGCCGTCCATGGCGTCGGTCGTGCACCCTTCGAGGCGATGGAGATGGAGGAAGCGGACGATGGCAAGGTGCCCGTTGGTAGCCGCGAGGTCCATCGCGTCCAACGTGCAGCCTTCGTCCCGATGCATGTGCAAGTATTCGACGACGTCGAATTCGCCGTGCTCTGCGGCCCAATCCATGGCCCGCGTCGTGCACGCAAACCCGTGGAGGTGCAGAAATGCAACCACGTCGAGGTACCCATGCGCGGCGGCTTGGTCCATCGCGCCTTCGGTGGTGCTGCCACCACGCGCAGGGCTGAGACCATACAGGAATTGGACCACGTCCAAATGGGCGTTGGCCGCGGCCCACACGAGCGCGTCGCTGGATCCGCGGTCGCCGCGCGCGTGGCGACACAAGTACTCAACGAGGGGGAGGTACCCGCCCCACGCGGCCAAGTCGACGGCGCGGGGGGAACATGCCGCCGCCGCGTCCATCAAGAGCGCCACGACGTCCATGTGCCCATGGAGCGCGGCCTTGTTGACGGCGTCGCTTGTCGCAGACTTGCCGTACGTGAGCAGCGCGCGCACGACCTGGATGTGTCCGTTGGCCGCCGCCAAGTCCACAGCATTCGTTGTGCAGCCTTCGGTGCGATGGCAATGGAGAAAGGCGACGACGTCCAGATGGCCGTGCGCCGCGGCCTTGTCCATGGCGTTGGTTGTGCATCCTTCGCCGCGATGGCGGTGGAGGAACTCGACGACATGTAGGTGCCCGTTGGAGGCAGCCGTGTCCATCGCAAGCACGGTCGCGGACGAGAGCGAGAGCGTGTGGAGAAAGGCCACGACTTGGAGGTGGCCGCGCCCGGCTGCGCCGTCCATCGCGTACGTGGAGCAGCCAGTGTGGTGCACGACATAGTGGAGGTACGTGAGAACGTCGACGTGATTATGGAGCGCGGCGATGTCGAGGAGGAAGAGCGCGCACGCGTGGAAAGGCAGGATGCTGCCTTCGTGGAGGGTCCGAACGAGGGCGAGATTGCCGTCCGAGACGACGTGCGCGGCAACGACATCCCGCATATATGGCATGTGCCGCAGGAGTTTCGGCACACGCGTGGGGGTGTAGACGGACAGCCACGGCGAGAGGACGCGGTGGATCGCGTGGAAGCAGGACGGGTTCGCATATTCCGTCATGGGTGGGAGTTGCAGTTCTTGGAACGCCTGGAAATCTTTGTACGGACCCGACTGGTACATGGTGATGCTTTCCATGAGTTCTTCGGAGAGGAAGACGTCTCGCCATCGCCCGCCAAGACCAGAATCAACGTCGATCTTGGCCTTCTTGGGCTCGAGCTTCATGTCCTTGTGCAACTCAATAAATGTTTTTCGGGAGTTGTTCTCGCAAGATACTGTTTCATGGCGTCATTGGATTGGTTATAAAATATATTTTTTTTAACCAATCATATGTTTATCTGGGAAATGACCAATCAAACACTGAATTGATTCGACAAAAACAGCCAATCCGTGGAATTCCTCACAATCTTGGCTGAATAATCCTGGCTTCTGCACAAATGGGCATTCCATTGATCAAGCAAACACAGGCACATCAAGACTCAAGAGAACCAGTCCTTGCATCGGTCGCGATGAGTGCCCGACTTCCCACTTCGACCGTGATTTGTCAGCAGCGTCCTCCATGAGAACACTCGACGCCATGCAGCAACTCTGAAGGGGGTTGATTTCTGTCGTGGCACGAGCATGGCGGCCCAACTCTCGTCCAAGACACCATTCGTTGCGGCATATGGAAGACAAAAAGCACTCTGCTCATCCGGATATCGATTGGTCTTTAATGTTGTGATTGGTCAAAATGTGAAATTATATTCTTTTATCGTTCTTTTTCACTTGCCGACAACAACCTGCCACATGATTGGTTAATTTTGGAGCGGTGCTTCAGACCCCAGAGGCGCGAAAACGCGCGGGAGTTTGTGTTTCCGAGCATTCCAATTTCGTCATGAGCTTCCGCACGCTCCAAAGCTTCTCGGTACACCCACCGGGTGCGGGCGACCTTGACATCCTTCCGAATGGAATTGCCGTCACGTGCGGTGAAGACGGATACGTGTGCTTTACGGACGTGAAGGAACTCAAGGAGATCCGCTCCATGCGCATTGTGACCGACGATGGGACCGTCCCGTCGATTAGCGTCAGTGCGACCCTCTCGGCCGACGGAGCCCACCGCGATGTGTTTGTTGCGTCATCCGACAACTACCTTCTGAATCGATACAGCTTGGGCGCGAAGGCAACGTTTGAGGGATGCTACCTTCGGTGCACGGAAGAGATCAAGCACATATCGTGTTCCAAGTCGTACGTTGCCGTCGTGAGCGAAGATCTCCGCAGTCGTGTCGTCGTGCGTGCAAACATGGAACGCGTGCTCATTCTCGAAGGACACAAGGAAGTCGTGAAGAGTGTCGCGATCGATCCGATGGAAACGTTTGTTGCGACGTCGTCCGCCGACGGCACGGTCAAGCTCTTCAACATCGCCGACGTCGACGGCGAGACTGTAGAAGTGAATCCTGCGGGTAGTCTTCCCATTCGTTACCAACATGGTATGGACGACGAGGTCTTGGCGCGCATCGCGTGGCAGCCACAGACCGGATCGCTGTTGGCCGTCCCTCTCCAAATGAACACCATCGGGCTGTACGAACGTGGCACGTGGAAGTTGAATGGGAAGCTCGTGTTCCCGACATTCGACGGCGTTTTCAATGCAGACGTCAATGCCATTGCGTTCTCCCCCAATGGTCACTACGTCGTCGCTGCGTCCATGTCCAAGCAGGTTTGTCGTCTCAAAATGAAATGCCGCTCATACAAGGACGGCCATTTTAGATCTTTGTGTGGGACGTCGCGACTCGCGAGTGCCTCTGTAGCTTTGAGTGCGAGGACAATGTGATTGCCCTGTCGTGGCTCGTCGACGCCAACGGTTTTGCCGTCCTCATGTCGTCTGGTTTGATCGGCCACGCGTCCGATGTCATTCCCGCGTCAAAGGAGCCTCCGACCAATACAAGTGTTGCCGCGCCTTTGCCCGTCGCTGCGCCCACCGTCGAGGCCGTGTCACCAACCCCAGCAACGTCTACGAAACCCGACCCCTCGGTGTTGTCGACCACAACAACCGCGGAAGACGAAGACGAGATGCAAGTCAACGCCATCAAACGCAGTTTTGGATTCGATCCCGACATGGCCGTCCTCCCGGCGGAGGCGACCATTGACGACGACGACCTCGACCCCACCACGCAGGCCGCCATGGACGCGCCGCTCCTGGCCACGTCCTCCGGACTCGTGCCCGTCGCCGCGGCGACCGCTGTTGCCCAGCCCTCTTTTCAACCTGGCGCGGTCCTCCAAGGCCCCGTGATCCTCCTCGCGTGGAACCTCCTCGGGGACATTGAAGCGCTGACATCGACGGACCAGACGCCGCTCGTCGTACTCCGATTCAACGACAAAGCCAAGCGTGGGTTCAAGTTCCACGACACGTACAACCTCACGATGGCCGACTTTGACGATGACGGCGCCATTTTTGCCGCGCCGGCGCAAGACGACCTCCCGTCGGTCATCTCGTACCGACCGATCGATTCGTGGACGTCGAGCGGCGCGTGGCATCACTCGCTGCCCGAGGGCGAAGACGTCTTGTGTGTCACGACGGCCGGTTCGACCTGCGCCGTGGGCACGACGCGCCAGTACGTTCGTCTCTTTGGGGCCGGCGGTGTCCTCCTCTCGCTCTTTGCGCTCCCGGGTCGCATCGTCACACTCGCGTCCCACGCAAGCGGCGCACTCGCCGTGCTGTACGCCGTTGGCGGCACGCTCCACTATGCTGTCTACACGGTCCAGTCGACTGCCCCCCGCGTCCAAGTGCGCGCGCAAGGGGTCCTCCCCGTCGCCGCCGTCGAGTGGTTTGGGTTCAACGACGACGCCGCCATGCTCTTTTGCGTCCAAGCCAAGACGGGTGTCGTCCTTGTGCTCTCAGAGCTTGTGGGGCGCCAGTGGATGCCGCTTGTGAACCCGACGCACACGCACGGCCCGATTTTTGTCGTCGGCGTCCGCGACAGCACCGTCTTCTTTCTCCCCAAGATCCTCGACGCGCCCCTCCACCTCCCGCGAAAACACCGCCCCGTCCTCTCCACGTGGAGCTACGACCGTGTCGAAGAAGACGCGCTGTGGCCTGCCCAAAAGGCCGCCCATGCGATCGCCATCGACACCGACGACGCGGCCATGACCGTGCCGCTCCAAGCGGCCGCTGACAAAGCCATCATCCTTCGCATCAAGTCGCTCTGTGGCTCGGACCAAGTGCAACAAGCGCTCGATCTCGCCGCGTGCCTCGCGCTCGAAAAGTCGCACGCGATCGTCCAACAGATTGCAACCCATTTTGGCCACCGCGAGCTCCACAAACGGCTCGTCCGGCTCGAAGCGGAAGCGTTCCCCCATGACGACGAAGGCGACGACGAAGAAGAGACGGAAACCGCGCCGCCGCCGCGCCGCGCCGTGGCATCGGCCTTTGCCCGGACGTCGTCGACGCGCGAGCCCGAGCAGCATGTAGCCTCACAAGACGACGACGAGCCCCCCCAGGCCAAGCAGACACCCGCTGTGGCCCCTGCCCCATCGCGGCCTGTGAGACCCACCCCGGGGACGTTTGTCAACCCCTTCAAGAAGCGCCCCACCGGGGATGCGGACACGGGCGACAGCCGAAAAAAACAAAAGTAACCCTCGTATAAAAAAGTTGTATGCATTTTGACAAGTCAATGAAGGACGGACGCTGCCACACAGAGAGACGACGCTTAAGCCTTGGTCACAAACGCCACAGCCTTGCTGACGCTGTCCGCGGGGCTGATTTGACCTTGGATTTCGACGATGGCGCCGCCCGCGGCCACAATGACATGCGAGCGTTGCACCTTCTTGCCAGGCTTGGAGCTGCCAAAGGGCGCGATGAGCGCGTGCTTGGTGTCCGAGAGAAGCTTGTACGGAAGCTCCTTCTTGGTCTTCCACTTGTTGAGCGCCGATGGCGAGTCGCCGCTCAAGGCAAAGACGTTGTAGCCGGCAGCCGTGAACTTCTCGTACTCGTCACGGAAGCCTAATGGACCACATGAGGATACATACGGGGGACAGAGGGGAGAAGACGGACCGCAAGCTTGTTTGGTGCAACCGGGGGTGTCGGCCTTGGGGAACATGAAGAAGACAGCACCCTTTTCCTTGACCAAGTCGTGCACATGCACGACTTCATCGCCTTCGTTGCGGAGTTCGACGTTGGGCACCGAATCGCCGACTTTAAGGGTCTTGGGGGCATCGGCGGGAGCAGGCTTCTTGTCGTCTTCGTCGGCGACGGGGGTTTCTTCGTCCTTGGGGGCAGCGACAGGCTTGTCGTCAGTGTTGGCGGCTCCCGCGGCGTTTTCATCGGTCGTTTTCGCGGCCTTGGTGTTGGCCTTCTTGGTAGGCGATTTCTTGGCCTTCTTCGCGGGGGCGGCGGTGGCGGGGGCGCTGCCTGCGAGGCGTTTGGAGCGGCGAACTTCAGTCATTCTCGATGCAGTTGGAGGAAGGAATACTTATACTACAGTTTGTATGCGTCGCGTGGTGCTCGTGCGTCCGGATACGCCGAGTAGCCCCCCGTCGTCGTACATTTCAAAATTTGAATACCAAGATCCCATTGGCCAATTCTGCGTTTCTAGAACGGACAACCGGCGGGAGGCCGCGGCGGCAAGTGTCGGTGACGGCCCGCAAAGGAAGCAACGCACCATGGCCACATCAAATGCTGCAAATGGAACACATGTCAAACTCAGAGCAGTGTGCGCAAGAGATGCCAAGAGAGCGCACTAAAGAGATGTTATGTGTGGACATCGTTCTTTGGAGGCGAAACTGCCCACCTGGACTTGATCCACCAAACATTGGCCATTGCATGAAACCACTTCGTAGGTGCACACGTAGTGTGAATGACGCGGGGGTAGTTGACGTCGCGAGAGACCAAACTGTGTTCGCATCGTCATCGCGATATTCAAACTCTCACGACCTCGACGGTGCGTTCCACATTGACAGTCGTGCGCAGTCGCAGCAACATCCCTATGCAATCGCTCGACCCTTTGAGATGGCCCTAGACGGACCCCTTTGAAGATGGTCCTCTCGGCGCGAGGGTCTTCGCAAACGCGTTGCGCACTGCTAAGAGTGGGCTGGAGGGTGATTGTCAAAGAGCAAGCAGCCTGGGTATGTCGAAGGTATTTCCTACACATGCCATCCCATTCCATCGATCTCAACCCCATCCATGCGACTGCTTCCCGCCATTTTGCGCCAAGAAAGGTGGGGTCTGTGCGGTCGATGGTGGATTTGAATCTGACCGTTGCGCGCGAAACGTAGCGTTGGATTCCACTCATTTTAGCCAATCAGATTTGACGTCGTTTGAATCCATCCAAGACATATTGCAAATAATGTAGATTTTCTTTAATAGTGTAATAGAAACTTCTACCAATAGAAAAATCAAATTAACTCTATTTCAAATCCAAATCCACCTGAATATAGTATATGGCTCGCGCAGCACTCGCTCCCATCTCCCACGCTTCTCCAAGCGCATTCTTCGCATCCGCGGCTCGTTGGCGAAGATGGGTCGACTGGTCTGTCCAACATGTCAGTGCACAGAAATCGATACGCATGAAGCCAGCGGCGAAGCTGTCTGCGTCTCCTGCGGGACCGTTGTCGAAGCGAATTCGATTGTCTCGTCCGTGGAATTTTCCGAGTCGGGCGGCGGACACTCCGTCATCGGCCAGTTCGTTTCTGGGAATGCGTCCAAGTCCAGCACAAACGTCGGGATCGGCGGCAAGCACTACGACTCGGAGAGTCGTGCCGTCACGCTCGCCACGGGGCGACGGAGAATCAAGCAGGTCGCGGGGATGCTGCGTCTCGGCGAGCACTATGTCGAGTCGGCCGATCGGCTCTTTGGCCTCGCCGTCCAGCGCAACTTTACCCACGGCCGGAGGTGGCAGACGATCGTTGCGGCATGCCTCTACGTCGTGTGCCGGCGAGAGAAGTCGCCGCATTTGCTGATCGACTTTTCCGACAAGCTGCAGATCTCGGTGTTCCAGCTCGGCGCGGTCTTTTTGAAATTCTGCCGCCTCCTCCAGCTGAGCATCCCACTCATCGATCCGTCGCTCTACATCCATCGCTTTGCGTCGCAGTTGGCGCTCGGGTCTCAGATGCACGTGGTCGCGATCACGGCACTGCGGCTCGTCTCGTCCATGAACCGTGACTGGATGGACACAGGCCGACGGCCGTCGGGTATGTGTGTGCCTCTGCATGCGTGGCGTCCTCATGTCCGTCGTCCTAGGCATCTGCGGCGCTGCGCTCTTGATCGCCGCGCGGTCCCACAATGTCCGCTGCACGTTGGCCGACGTTGCCGACGTGGTCAGCATTGGCGCAAGCACGTTGAAGCGACGACTGACGGAATTCGCCGTCACGCCCATGGGCCAGCTCACGTTTGACCAGATGGGCAAAGTCGAGATCCAATTGCTCGAATGCGACCCGCCGTGCTTTTCCAAGAACCGCGAGCGCGAGGCCATGGAAACGTTGTTGCTCGAAATGGGCGACGTCGACGGTAACTCTCTCGATGACGCGCACGTGTCACACACGCCCTGGCGTAGCACCCGTCGACGAGGACGTGTGGACCAAGCGGATCGAGCACAAGTGGACCGAATCGGGCAAAGGCAGCCAGCTGGCGCTCTTGGAAGACGAAGACTATGGCTTTGAGGATGCCAACGCGGCGCTGCTCCAGGCCGCGTCGCGGCAGTCGGCCAAGATGCAAGTCGAATCGGTCCAGAAACGAAGTCGACGGTGGCTCGTCAAGCAAAAGTCGGACGCGTCGCTCTTTGCAACGCTCGAACTCGAGCTGGCCGAGAGCATTGACGCCGAGGCCGAGGCCGCTCGGAACCGCGCCGCCGACGAAGACGAGATTGACGACGCCGAAATTGACGCGATGATCTTGACGGACCGCGAGGCCGCGACGAAGACCAAGTTGTGGGAGACGATCCATGCCGACTACTTGGCGGCGCAGGTAGGACCTCGATGGACGGACGGCCGTGGATGACAGGCGGCGGCGTAGGCAGAGAAGGAAGCCTACTTGGAATCGCAGCCCGTGAAGCGAAAAAAGGCCAAACGAGCGCGAACCCATACGTCGGCGACGGACGACGCGGACATGCCGCCGCCAGACACGGCGCAGCATGCTATTTATGTACGCGAGACGACTCGGAGACAAAGCTCATGGTTGTCTGTTGTAGACTCTGCAAACCAAGCAACGGTCCAAGTCGAAAAATATCAATTACGACGTCTTGGCCGAATTGTTTGCACACGAAGCCTAAGTTTAATGAACGTGTGTCTTACTTGGCGTACAAGGGGATTTGCCACTTCTTGGAGTGGTACGGCGACTTGCCGGCTTCCCAGCCACCGGGGAAGTTCTTCATGCGTTCCTTTTCTTGCTCCAAGTAATGGGCTTCGTTCTGCAAGAATTCAATGTCTTCTTCGGCTTGCAAGAACGGCAGCATCGCGATGCGGCGTTCGCGGACTTCGCGGCGCAACGCGCGGGTTTCTTGGTTTTGCTGGCCGATCACGTAAAAGCCAAACGATGAGACGAGGAAGCAGCCGGCAAACATGGCCCAGCCGGGAGGTCCACGGACTTCAGGGACAGCGCGCGCGAAGCGCAACGGACGGAAGCCGCCCTTGGGGGGCATGTCCTGCACCGCGGGTCCATAGTTGGGAGTGGCCATCCTGCGTCAGGGGCGGAAAACAAGTTTTATGGAGCGCACGCTTCACAAACTTCAGGCCACGCACTTAACTCAACTTTTATTAATTTTGCAATAAACCGTGGAATTTATCGCAGTCTTTTATTCTTTGTTCTTATGCTCTTTTAAATGCGCATTGGTTGTTTCGCGTCATCGCACTTTAGGTGACTCAATCGAGACAAAAGAGGGTAAAAATGGCCCAAGAATAAAATTAAGAGTAGAAATTACCAAGAGGCTGATCATTTTTACGGTGACGAGTTAAGATATTCGAGTTTACTACCCTTTTATGCACATACTGCATTTACCAACCCTTTTCTGTCAATGATAAGAAACATCCATCAAAATCGGATCGGGAAGTGCCCCCTTGCGAGGCTCCTTCGACGTGTTATCCAGGCTTCCGTCCAATAGAGTAAGAATCTCGTGATGAATACCATGATGATCATGGTGACATCGCATGCGCGGAGGTTACAGCAAGTGGAGCCGCCCAAAGCAGACGGCCTTCATGAGGGCTTCGAGGACGAAGGTGGAGGCAATGCCGTGTGAAATCGACCTCGACGGTGCATAAAGCGTTCCGACAAGTGCTCAAAATTCCACATTTACATATCCTTCACATCGTCGACGACACCACGTCTACCATGTGTCAAGTCGACACCTCGAGCAAGAATGGGAAGAGTGCGGATCCATCATGCGGCATGGCGCATCTCTTCCCTCTTCGACGGACACCTGTCCATCGTCCTTCGTGACATGCACCATTCCATGTTCATAACAAGAGATCTGCCGTGGGGGAGGACGATCCATCCTCGATGACAACACGATCGTCCGCGCCACCTTCAAGCGCCTCCAGTTTCTTCTTTTCCTCTTCAATCATTTCTTGGAGTCGCAATTGCCGCCGCTGGCGCTTCTCGAGTTGCCGCAACGCCTTCTCTTGGTCTTCTCGCTCCTTGGTCTCCAAGATCCAATCGTATTTGGAGCGCGTGAGGCCCAAGAAGGTCGCGACGACTTCACCGCCGAATTCCATGCCTTGAAATACTTTCTGGCCGGTCCAACAAGTCCAGTGCCACGCCTTGGTGCTGACAGCGACCTCGGCGGCGGCGTCATATCCTGTGCCGGTCTCCCAGTAATAGGGCTACACACTCATGAATTACATGCACCGACACGTGCCACTTGACTACCTCCACATGCTCTTCTTCATCGGCTGCAGGAACCGTGGGTGGAGGGGCGTTGTCGGGTCCAGGTGCTTCCATCGCTGCCGCGGCCGTTGTTGTAAAAATCGAAAAACGGTTTCACAGGATCGTACTTTAACAAGACGTTTCAAATAACGCACTTTACTGGACTTACCCCTCGCACATAGTCGCCACTATCCCCACGACAGGATCGACAGGATCAATGGTCTCGATCCAATTCACGTCGGATGTCGGCCTCGGGAAGGTTGCCGTGGCGGCCTTTGGCATCGGCTTTGTCATGGCGATCCATGTATGCATGTTCTTATGGGCGTACTTCCTCACAGACTTGACGTGGGTGTACCGACCCGCAGTGATTCAGTGGGCTACATACATGGTGTGCCTCTCGTTTTTCCATTTCTCGGAATTCATCAGCACGGCCGCGTTCAAGCCGGGCTTTGTCAGCTATGAATGTACGCCGCCAATGTCCTTCGTCCTCAATCTCATCTCTCGTAGCCTTCCTCCTCAATCACAGCGAAGCGTACCACATTGCGCTCGCCGCCGGGTGCCTTGAATTCTGGCTCGAGTCGTACTTCTTCCCCGACGTCAAGTACATGCACACGGTCGCATGCGTCGGTCTCTTCTTGATCGTCATGGGCGCGGGGTTTCGCGTCGGCGCCATGTGGACCGCCAAGTCGAACTTCAGCCATCGCATCGAAGTCGCCAAACGCAAGGACCACACGTTGGTCACGCACGGCGTATACAAGTACATTCGCCACCCGTCGTACTTTGGCTGGTTCTACTGGAGCATTGGGAGCCAAGTGTTTCTGTGCAACCCGCTCTGCACGTTGGCATATGCGGCGGCGTCGTGGAGTTTCTTCAAGGATCGCATCCCGTACGTCGTCGACCCATCTCGTTTGCACTCGTTGACCTATGTCTAGATACGAAGAAGAATTGTTGCTCGAGTTCTTTGCAGAGGAATACCCCCAGTACAAGGCACGCACGATCAGCGGCATTCCGTTTGTATGACCACTTTATATATAATCCATGTCTTGTGCATCTTGCCGACTCGGCCCGCTTGACGGACATTCGCGGCGGCGGCAGCCTTGGGGTTTCGTGACCGTTTTTGGTTTCATCGTTCCAGCCGTTTCGCCGCCCAAGTGGCGCGGCGAGCCGTCGCTCCCGTCTGATTGGTGCAACACTTTTCCAGCTCGCCTCGGATTGGTCGCGAAAATTCCCCCAAGCGGCGCCGCTCCACTTTGCATGTTCATTTTCCATTCCCAGCAGTGGACGCCAAGCAAGTGAACTTTAACGATGCGCGCGTGGTTCGGTCTCTTTGCGACCGTCCTCTCGACGGTCGTTGTCACCTCCAGTCATGGCACCAAGGACGACGTGCCTACCATGTTTCTCGCCAGTGGCGGCCGTGGCCCGCCTGCGATCCAGCGTTTGATGGCAGACCAAGCCGCGGATGTCTTGGCCGATCGAGTCTTGGCAGACGAATTCGCCCAGCGCCGTCGCCAAATTCTCATCGGCGACACGTACAGCCCGTCGGCGCACCTCCTCGGACGCAACGCCATGGGCGCGGGCGAAACGATCCGCCGGCTCAAGAAACCCTGTGGTTTCATGCCCAAGGCCTCGTGCCCCGGCCGGTGCAAGTCGTCGCGCAACGACGGCGAATGCGAAGACTGCACGACGTGCAACTACTACAACTTTATGCCGCCCAGCGAATGCGCCCAGTGTACGCCGACGCAGCCTTGCAACTCGTGTCGCGCGCATCGCTTCATGCCACCGGCCAAATGCCCTGGCGAAGAGAATGGATACGGGACGCCCGAACCCACGGCCAAGCCGCCGACGACGACCGCGACGCCAGTCCCTGTCACCCCCAAACCCGAACCCAAGCCTGAACCCAAGCCATCGACCCCGCGCCCGGAACCTACTTCCCGCCCGGAACCAACGCCCGAGCCGACTGTGTACACCCCGCCTCCTACTGTGTACACTCCACCCCCCACTGTGTACACCCCACCCCCCACTGTATACACGCCCGCCCCGACGGTGTACTCGCCCGTCCCAGTCCCCGTCACACCC
>VJMH01005463.1:0-18693 GCA_009835185.1 Aphanomyces stellatus | reverse complement strand
AAGCCACGTTGGACATGCCTATCATCAATGTGACGCAATACGCCCAAGATACGCTCGGCAATTGGCTGATTCTTCAACAGCCTCTGCTGACACAAGACCCCACTTGGTCGTTCTATGGCTGGCTCATGTTATTTGACTGGGCTGAAGGCCGACGTGAAGTCGTGAGCATCGAAGGTGACTTATCGACTGCTGTGGTCATGTCGGAAACCTTTCCGATTTATCAGCTTCCCATGACGGGTGGTGGACACGGTCTAGGCGGTCCTCAAATTGTCTACTATTTGACCCTCTATACCACCGTCACAAGTGTCGTTGTCGGGATCATTGTATTTTTATATGCTGCCATCGACCGTTATCGTATCAACGGTCGAAATTTGTTTGTGTTCAACCGCGTCGCGAACCTCATTTGGGTGGGCCGGCCCTTGCTCCTCCTCCGCGGCTTCACGGCGCTCTTGTTGCTCAGTTCGTCGCAAACCCAGCTGGTGGTCCAAGCCAACGGGTACTCCAAATTTATTTTTACACCTCGAACGGTCTGGGAAAGCTTCAATGTCGCGGGCGAGGCTACGTGGATCGTATACATTGTCAACGATGCGCTGCTGATGCTGACGACCAAGGGCGCGCAGGTTGCAGCGCCACTCACGAGTTTGTTCGTTTGGATTACATTTGTCATCATGGACGCCAAATACCCTGTCATGCTCTCGACAGCCTTGAGTCGCGAATGCACAGCGGGGGACACGGACGAATATTTGTACTGCCAAAGTGGCGTCGTCACCGTTGGCAGCTGGACGCGAGTGCTCATGTTGCTACTTGTGGATATCGTTGCCCTCGTTGCCGGTTACCTAGTTGGCTTTGCATACGTGTGGAAACACAAGAAACAAAGCATCCCCGAAGCGCCGCTGATGCTCCATGGCACCGCTGAAGTGTTTTTGCAAACCCATAGCTCAGACGATACTGGGAAGGCGTGGCAATTGGACAGCGTTGCGTCCGTCATGACAGGCCTGATTCCGTTTGGCTTTGGCGGGAAACAATTTCTTTTCGATATTAAATTGTGGACAGTCACTAAAAAATCTCACGGTGCCTTGAAACGATCGTCCTACTTGATACCTGAATCAACGCAGTCGGCTGACTTGAAAGCGGAAGTTCCCCAAGAACTCCCGAAATACTGGCGATTCGCAGTGTTGGGCGGCCTCGGGTACATCTTTGCGTCCGGATTTGGTTCCATCTCTTACATTGTCGTGTCGAAAGTCAATTTTGCCAACGATTTTTATTGGGCCACGTTCAACATGACGGCCCACCACATTGCCATCGCCGACTGGATCAACCAACAGCTTTGGCTCGATCGCAATATGACCAAAATTCGCCTCGACGATCCCAAATGGAGCACATTGGGGGTGAATTATACCAGCCCAACCCTCCAAGTGGTCTCGTCCCCTTGGTACGGTCCACGATTGCAGTTTGAAAAACTCAACACAGTCCGTGCCTCGATCCAAGGCCTGCGCCAATCCGATGGTTGTCTCGCACCGTGGATCTATTCGCAGTATTGCTGGCTCGATGTCCAACGGCGATGGGCCATGGCCAATTCGCCAATTCGCCAAACGAGGTGCTTGGCGGACGTGTCCAATGGAGCATTGTATTTGGAGACTGTTCTTCGGAATATCAATTGGAACGAATTTCGGCATTGCTGGGGCCAAGCTTTCGATTTGGCTTTTGGCAAGGACTTGGAGTTGTCCCAACTTGGTCGAGATTGGCTGAAAATGGTTCAAAGCAACGGCAACTCGATCGATGATGAAGTTGCGTATTGGGCCAATGCTGGCATATCCAGTTACACGGTCCAGTGGCAAAATTACAAATTACCAGGCTTGATTAATACCTACATGATCGAAAATGCATTTGGCGTGCAATACCCCATGACACTGAGTCGCACGAATGGCTCGTTTGCAATCGCAGCCCAGACAAGCTACAAAATGTACTGGAGCTTTGCCAGTGATCTCTGGGCTGTGACGCAAAACGCGACATATATGGGCTGGAAAAGCTTGATTCGCAGTAGTCCCAACTATGCTCTAACCAACCATTCAATGGCGGACGTATTGGTCCAAAACATGACGATCAACTTGCCATTGTACGCTGCGTATGATTTAGTGCAGAGTCAAATCGGACCGTTTGGGTCGATTGATATGAAGAACGTGGCGTGTCCGTTAAGTGTAAAGCATTTGATGGGCACCGGCATCGACCTCATCCGTTGCACGAATGCAGCCAATGCGTTGGCAAGTCGCTATTATACCAACATTGATCCTGCGATGCTTGATGTCCACTTTACCCTCCCGACCATGTTTCTCAATATCTCGGATTGGCTAGCGTTTGGCGGCAATATTTTGTGCCAGGATTTTGGCAACACAGCGCTTACGCTCGGGTTTTTTCAGTACACGAGTCGCTTGTATCCGTGTGGTCAATGGGTCACGACTCTCCTCGAGCCATCGAAAGACAACGTGCTCATTTCTGCAGTGGTCGCCGGACTCGTCCAAGGTTCCATCGATTCTGTTTGCGCCCATGACACTGCGCCGTCCCTTTGCACCCAAGGATTTCTCGGCTCGTCGATCGCGTATCTTCAAACGTTTTTGTCACCGCCTGACATCCACACGTTACGCCAGCTCGTGCCAGCCACAATCGTGGACGTGCGTGCGTTGCAGCCAAGTTTGATGCAATACGTGCGAGAAAATGCCTCGGCACCTCTCCAGATGCTCACGTTTCAGCTGTTGGACCCAACGGATCCATCGTTTGACTTTTGGAGTTGGCTCCATGTGTTTGAATGGGCCACGGGCGAGCGCGAAGTCGTGGCTTTTGAAGGGGACGTCGGAGCCATCCATTTGCTCACCGAGTGGACGCCACCCGTGGCGCAACCAATCCAACACGGCGAACTGCCCACAACGTTTACGTTCTACGCCTTGGCTGGCGTCCAGTACATCACAGGCGTCATGCTGGCCATCTCTGGCTTTGTCATGCTTGTGCTCGTTGTCAGTCGAGGCCACGTTGAGCCATGGAATTTACTTGAAATGAACCGCGTGGGCGGGATAGTTTGGGTCGGCCGGCCGCTGCTCCTCTTGCGCAGCGTCACGGCGCTCTGTCTCTTGAGCACAGCCACACTCGAATTGGTGGTGACGCACGTTGCGTCATTTGCTGTCCCGGCGCTTCCGTGGTACAAGACCATCTTGGGGGCCGGCGAGGCGGTCTGGCTTGTTTACGTCATCAACGACGTCGTGATGGTGTGGACGAAACAATACACCATCTATTATGCGACTGGATCTAGTTTACTCGTGTGGTTTGTCGCTGCCACGCTGACGCTGGCCCAGCCGGTCGTCCATGCTGCAACCATTGCCCCCGACTGCCACATTGACCAAATGGATTTCCAGCTCGCGTGCGAAAGCGGCGTGGTAGTCGTGGGCCAAGCCTCGCGTCTCTACTGGTTGCTGGGCATCATCGGCCTGAGCAACGTTGTGGGTTATGGCATGGCACGGGTGGTCATGCGTGGCCAAGAAAAAGAGCGGCAGTTTGCCCTCCTGAGTTCGAGCGCCCAGCATTTATTCAATTGGTCCCATTGGAAACTACATGACACGTATTACATCGATCCGGCTTCGGCACTCCTCAATGGCCTCCTCGTATTCTTTTGGGGCCAGCGCGTGTTTGTGATGGATATTAAACTCTGGCGCAGCTTTACGTTTGATGTTGACAAAGCATTACCCCCTCGCCTGCAGTTTGCGTTGCCCTTGACAGACTAGAGACGACTCGATGTCAATCATGGAAATGTTTTATATTGGGCCACGGGGAATAGACTGGATATTGTTTTGAAGAATATCATGGAACTGGTATTGCATGCGTTTCGTCACATGAATTAACACTCGAAAGTTCGTTCGTACCCTTCGTAACAGCCAATAAATCTATAAGGAGATGTAGCTACCGTGTTTTTTATTCAAATGTTGCAATTGCACCGGTATCCCCAAAAAGTATTCATAGTTTTTTGATATCGATGTTTCAGTGTTCGTCGTGCAACAGCCCAGTTTTCTTACAACGCCATTTTTACTGTTGTGCCTTTGGAAGAGCCAGCAAGAAATGGATGTTCCATAACCTCCTGTTGTTATTGCTGCTATTCGGTCAGTGGCAATGTGAACCGAAGCCGCGGGGGCACAGCGTATGGCACGACTATGGCGAAGCTTCGCCAGAGCTTGACGTCGATAAAGTAGATCGAGCCGCGATACCGAATCACGACCAATCCCATCAAGACGGCCGACGCCGCGTCGATGTGGTATATGCCGCGGTGCATCCAATCCGTGCGGTCGAGGAAATACTTGGCCCCGGAACTCAAGTGGAGAATGTGCTTCTTGTCGTCTTCGACATGCCAGTACCGCAACCGCGCAAGGACGTAGCAAACCACGTTGCAGCCACACACGATCGCCACGAGTACATAGAAGCGCTGGATTTGGCCTATCAGGATGACGCCGCTCGAACAAACGACTTGAAAATCCATGTCGTCGATCTGGCACTCGGGTTGGATGGTCGCGGCGTGGACGACGGGCTTGACGAGCGTCACCATGGCCGCGACAAGCCAGACGAGAAAGCTGCTGGGCGTGGCGTAGTAGGCAGTAAACTGCTTGGTCCAGACTGTGAAAATGTCGTTGAGGATAAAGACGAGCCATGTGGTTTCACCGGCGCCCAAGATAGTTTTGTACCATGGCACAGTCGGGACGTGGAAGCGGGAAATTCGATTTTGAACGACGAGGTCGAGTGTCGCGGTGCTGAGGAGAGAGAGTGCCGTGACGCTGCGGAGGAGCAACAACGGTCGACCGACCCAGACGATGCCAGCCACCCGATTCACTTTGAATAGATTGGATGGCTCAAAATGCATGTGGCTGGCTACAATGTGCACAAGCACGAGGATCGAAATCACAAACATGACACATGTGATGTACTCGACGCCGCCAAGTGCAAAGTACGTAAACGTGGTGGGAAGTTCGCTCGCTTGGACTTGCTGGCTTACCGGCGGTATCCACTCGGTGAGGAGATGGATGGACCCGACGTCGCCTTGAAAAGCCACGACTTCGCGCTCGGCGGCGGCCCACTCGAGCAAATGCAGCCAGCTCCAAAAGTCAAACGTTGGGTCCAACGGGTCAAGCAACGCAAACGAGAGCATTTGCAATGGCTGCGAGCCATTTTCGCGCACATATTGCATCAACGACGGCTGGATAGAGCGGACGTCCGCGACGGCGGCCACGACCACCGATGCCACATTAGTGACATTGCTGAGAAAGCGTTGTAAAAAGACCACGGATGGCCCCAGGAACGAGTCGAGGCAGAGCTGGGGCACAGTGTCATGGCTACAAATGGCGTCCAGGTCCGTATTTGGCTCGATCAATCGGGCCGCCATCGCAGCCAAGAGGACATTGGTTTTGGTCGGTAGCAACAACGTCGTGACCCATTGCCCACACGGAGTGACTCGACTCGTGTACTGGTACAACCCGAGCTGGACTGCCGTGTTGCCAAAATCTTGGCATAAAATGTTGCCACCAAATGCCAACCACGCCGACTTGGCCATGAATTGCGTCGGTAGCGTAAAATGGGAACTTAAAATGGCGGGCGCAATATCGACATATGCGTTGGCTGCGAGTGCGTTGGCAGCCATCAATTCTCGAAGGACGTCGGTACCCGTGGATGCCAATCGTTTGACTGAGGCTGGGCACGCAAGGCTTTTCATGTCGATCGATCCAAACGGTCCGATTTGACTTTGCACGAGATCGTACGCGGCATAGAGGGGTAGATTCAGCGTCCTGTTTTGGACCAACACATCCAACATCGTATGGTTCGCAAAGGCAAAGTGGGCACTGGTACGAATCAGACTCAGACCGCCGACACAAGTCTGATTCTGAGTCACAGCCCAGAAATCATTGGCCAATCCCCAGTACATTTTGTAGCTTGTTTGTGCGGCGAGCGAGAACGACCCGTTGGAGTGGCTGAGCGTCATGGGGTACTGCGTGCCAAATGCATTTTCGATCGAGTAGGTATTGATCAACCCCGGGAACTTGAAGTTTTGCCACTGCACTGTGTAATGGGAGATGTGAAATGTCGTCCAATACGAGACCTCGTCGTCGACACTTGTGGGACGAAGCGTTGCCTTGAGCCATTGTTGGCCTTCTGCACTCATCTCCAATTCCCGTCGAAACGCAATGTCAAAAGCATTGCCCCAACAGTCGTCGAATTTGGACCATTGGATATTCCGAAGTACCGACTCGAAATACAACGCACCGTTCTCGTCGTCCAAACGACAGCGCTGTTGTCGAGCTTGGGAGTTGGCCATGGGCCATTGACGACCAAAATCGAGCCAGCAATATTGTGTGAAAATCCACGGCGTCGCACAGCCATCCGTTCGACGAAGGCCTTGAATGGCCATTGGCAGCGTATTTAAAGATTCGAATAGCAGCCTTGCGCCATACCACGGCGACGATGTGACTTGAAGGGTTGGGTCGGCGTAGTCAATGTCGATGGTGCTGAATTTGGCATCGTCCAATCGAATGGCGGAGGCCTTGCCATCCAGTGCCAATTGCAAATGGAACCAATCGGCAATGGCCACGTGGTGGCCCGTCATGTTGAACGAGGCCCAATAGAAATCGTTGGCAAAGTTTATCTGCGAAAGCGCAATGTACGACACGCTGCCAATCGTGGTCAACATCAAATACCCCAGGCCACAGAGCGTCACAACGTGGGCGCGCCACGTCACCGACGGCTTTCCGTCGGACGCGTCAACATTTCGACTTGTTGACACATTGGTCGACAGGGACGACCGGGGCAAGACGCCGCCTTGGAGCACGGGGTGCACGACCCACAATTTCACATCAAATGCAAACGCTTGACCTCGAATCGTCATCGGCAGCGTGCCGCTCATGACTGCCGCCGCGCTGTCCAATTGCCACGAATGAGGATGCTGGCGGCGACTCGTCCGCCGCGCGGGGCGCGAGTCGATATACGCTTGCGCTGAGCCGTGGATATGCCATGGGGCTTCGGGGCGCGGTGATCTATCGCGATTGCACCAGGCAACAAGGCCACACGCGAACCCAATCGAAAGCGCATCGACGAGTCCCAAGAGGAGAATGCGATCGAGTTGACCGACCGTCACGACCCCGCTTCGACAATCGAGGTATTCAAACGCGTTCTGTGTTGTGCAATCGCGGGCCACGGAGGCCGAGAGCGAAATGGGCAAGGCTAGATCGACCACGACGGTGACGAGCCAAGCCAGAGTGCTGGCTACCATGGCTTCCCACTTGGCTGTGCGCCGCCGCGCGACGACGACTAAGACGTCGTTGATCACGTAAACAATCCACGTGGCCTCCCCGGCCACAAGCAGCGTTGCGTAAACACTGCGCGGGGCCGCGTGAAACGACGTGTGGTCTTGTCGGTCGATCGTCAAGACCGTTTGGCACGTGCCAAGGACAACGGCGGCAATGAAGCCTCGCAGGACGAGAATCGGTCGGCCAATCCATACGACCCCCGCCACGCGATTAAACTTCAACAAGTTGGCGCCGTGGATACAGTATCTCTCGCGTATGATGCAAAGCATGACGCACACACCTAGAGCAAGCAGCACAAACGTCGTGTAGAGCATCAGGAAATACAACACTTGGGGCCCAAATTGGGCATTGCGGTTGTCGCCAGTCGTAGTCAGCTGGACGATGGGAAAACGCTCCGACATGACCACTGCAATCGAGAGGTCGCCTTCGACACTCACGACTTCGCGTTGGCCTTCGGCCCAGTCAAACAAGGTGAGCCAGCCATAGAAAGACCAGTGGGGGTCTGGTGTCAGCAGTGGCTGTTGAAGAATGAGCCAATTGGAAAGTATATCTTGGGCATATTGCGTCACATTGATGATAGGCATGTCCAACGTCGCTTGTTGTCGCAAAGAGGAAAAGCTGGGTCCTGTGGCACCAATAATACTGAGCTGCGACTGCACTTGCGTCAACGTCGAGATGCAATTGGCTGAATCTTGGAGCGAGCAAATGGCATCGAGGTTAGTTGCGCCGCTGGCAAATAGAGCAAAGAGCATGTTTTTGTTGGTCCCGAGAATCGTAAATCGAGTCGGGATGGAACAAGCATCGTCAAACGCAAACTGGGCCTGTAGAAAAGGCGTGCCAGGATTGATGAGACAGAGGAGATTGCCGCCGTGGTAAGTCAAGCCATCACCCCCAAAGTTGGGTGGGAATGGTGTCAAGCCAATGGTTGGAATGCTCTGATAGGCTGTCAATAACGAGGCAGTGGCGCCCACAGTCGTCAAGACATGTTGCACAAATTCGGAATACAGCAACGTGAGCGATCGAGGGACTTGAACGTACAACAAATCGACGCTACCAAATGGACCAATGTTGAAGTAAAAGGCACCCGTTTGAGCAACATAATTGCCGGTGGCATCTTGCAGCCCCAGTTGACTCGAAAAGAAATCGCTGCCACCGACCGTTTGGAAATAATTGGGTGCGCCGCGGATCAAACTCACATTCAACGATCGCAACGTCCCCAAGTCATTTCGAAAGTTCCAAAACATGTTGATCGAAGTCCATGGCCCCCAGACATGCCCCATGGCTTTGATTGGCACAGTCTGTTCATAATTATAGGTATTTCGAACCACAATTGCTTCGGTGAACCCCATTTGAATTTCATTTTGCCATTGTAATTGATACCGTGTTAATTTCAAGGCAATGAGGTAGGCAACTTCAGCGTCCACAGTCAATGCTTTGGCATGGGTGGGTCGATCAGCCAGCCATTGAGCTCCATCTGGCGCCGCTTGCAATGCCGCGCCAATCACAACTGGCCACGATTCACTGTTGGCGTCCAAAAATTCACCCCAGTCGACGTTCCGCGCAAGTAATTCCAGATACACCGCCGCGTTGTTTTGGTATCGCTGGCGACATCGCTGCGACCGCGCGTCCGTGTGGGCAATGTCCCACCGGCGGTTGAAATCGACCCAGCAATATTGGACATACGGGGAGGCCATGCGGGATGGCACGGTGCTTCGCATGCCTTGGATGCCTTTTTCGAGTGTATTTAGCTCGGACAAGAGTACGCGGCGGGCATAATTGTTGTAAAAGTCTGGCTGGACGGCCAAAGATGCGTAGGATTTGAGGATGGTTGCATCAACCGACAAGACATCGACGCTGTCGTCATGGGACGTCGTTTGGAGTTTGATGTTGAGCAGATCAATCAAAAACACTTGGTAGCCCGTGGCGTTGTAGTGTGGCCAATAGAGGTTGTTGGTCATGGACGGCCCAAGGAAGGTGACGTAGGAGACGCCAGAAGCGAGCGTAAACACGAGGTAGAAGAGCCCTCCATACCAACGAACGCGGTCGAATCTGGATGTAGGCAGATCAGTGAGGGGACTCGCGCACCGAACGTTGGAAGTTGGAGCGATCATGAACGCGGTCCCAACGTAGGTCAGGTCCAGGATGTAGTGCAGGGTGTAGTTTCATGTATTGTATAAAAATAAACAGACCTCTGTCGACCGAAACCCCTGCATGTGTGACATGATTGTGGTGATGTATCTTGCTTGTTTCGTGTGTTTTAATTATGATAGACCAATCAAAACAAGTATGTCGGCAATACGCTTGGGGTGCATTTCAGTAGGTATGCAGCCGCAGAGAGGCAGATCGGGAAGAACGATGGTACAACATACATTATTCATGCGCAGAAGTCTCGATTTATTCATCGAACAGTTCAACTTGTAAGCAAACAACTCGGTCGTGTGTGTATGTCAACAGTCCCATATTCGTAGGCCTAAGGCTCAAAGGGCTCGTCCGACTGCCGCGGGAGGTCCCTTGGGTGTGACTTGCGTGCGTCAGCTTGATCGTATAGTTGTTCTTCGAGTTGTTGGTTGTACCTGCTAGATGCGTAAGTTCGCGTTCGAAGCAAGAAGTACCGTTCGAGGTCCTTCAATCGGACACAGAGTTCCCGTGCCTATGTAGTTGTCCGACTTGATATTCGCTTGCTCAAATAATGTCATCGCACCTCGGCCAACTGCATGGTCAATTCACTCAGTCGCAAGTGCGTCGTGACTTCCTGGCGTTCGTTTTCTTGTTTTAAGCGCTCGTTTTCCGCTTCGACTTGGTTTAGCATGCGTTCATTTAAGACGCATCGGCCTTGACCATTTGACTTAAGTACTTTTTTTACATCGAATGTGATACCCTTGAGTTGTTCGACCATGTGCTCGTGTCGCGACGAGTTTTGATTTACGCGACGCAATTCTTGGATTTCTTGCTGGAGGCGTTTCATTAAATGTAATTTTTGGCGACTTTCGTCGAGGAGGTGCATCATTTTTTCCTTTTCCATGAGGAATTGCTCCATCTCGCGGCGACGCATGGCTTGATCTTGAAGTAATTCTCGGACATCTTGGTCCCGCTGCGTTTGAAATACGATTTTAGGAGTAATTATCCATATTAAATCATACCTCTGTGAGTCGTAGGTGCAGCACGCGGGTTGTAGCCGATGTTACTTGAAAAAGTAAGTACTTTGTCCAGCCATGGAACGCTCGTCGAAGATGCCATCGATATTTTCCTGCATTATTTTTGAGTATATTGTGTGGTCCATTTGATGATGTTTGGTTGGGTGATACCTCGAACAAGTCGCCGTAAAAGATTTCGATTCGATGCGCATTCGCGCATACTCACCTGCCACAATGTCCACATGTTCCCCAGCAGACTCAAAGCATTCTAGATTACAAATTCAGACCATCGACAACGGTATTCCATACCTGTTGTGAAGTCACCGCGTTGATTGCATGCGTCCGCCAACTTTGCCAAGTCTGCAACAAAATCTAGACGACCAGAGGAACAAAATACAATTCCATCCATTTTCCGTACGCTTCGTCGGCGCGAATCCTGCAGCTGCACTGAATTTCGCTTTCGACGTCCACGATTCCCCGCATGATTCCGCCACGCATGTAGTATTTGTTTGAGGTGTTGTGTCGTGCATTTGTGAACCCATCGACTCGTCACGCGGCGGAGTTCTTGGCGAAGTTTAATCTTGTGCGCCCACTTTTTAAACGCGATTTTCCTGCCGGGGATTTTGAGTAAAATATTTTGACACATAATTACTGTATCGTCAGGAGCGCCACGTTGTACATGGACAAACTGGTGCTATATCGAGCACTCCATAACTGCCAGTGACGATAAGATCTGTTATTTGAGCAATATTATATTTTCGATAGTATGGGAACAAGCGCAGACATACCTTGAGATTGCCCCTCTGTCCAAAATCGCAACCAGACGACGAAGAAATTGTGTCACTTGTCGAGATTTGGTTGTCTCTCGTGTCCATGCCTATGGAAAAGAATTCTTAAAAAGGAACTCGTTTCTTCAGGCACCGTAAACGTAGCTCGGCAAAGGTGTTTGTCGGACTGTCGCTGGATTTTAGTCGTCAATACCGACATTATTTTTTGCATTGTCTGATCTACAATTCGACATAAAACGAGAGCATGCCCAATCCCCAGAGCGTACCACGGTTGACGAGCGCGTGTTTCCGATTGGTCAATGTATAATGTTTCCACCTAGCCAATGCGATCGTGTTGATACGCTGCAAAGATGGAGTCCACTCACTCGTTAAAACTAGCACGGCGCCTGTGGTGTTGGCTCAAATGATCCAGCACAAGGTCGAATCGCGTCTTCAAGTCCATGTATATGAAATTCAGCCGTTCGTATCACCACGTACTTGTTGACCGTGCACCTCGAGCTGTCGTTTCCATTTTGAAAAACAAATTTGAGCGACGAGCACTCGGTACGACGGGCGATCCAATTGAATGTCGCCACACGGCATTCCCAAATGTGCCAATTGCATTCGTCGTCTTTCGTCCATGAACCCTATCCTCAATTCAACCTTATATCTTGTAGATTGCCTTTCAATGTACCTCGCCATGCTTTGAGGTACATTTGGAGTTGGTTGACGTTCCATTCACGACGCACGCGGCGGTGCAGGTCGTGCTGTATGTTGACAAAATGCAGCCAATCTGTCCACGTTGCCCTTTTTATTGCTCGCACGTCCACTTGCAGACGGAGCCATGCATGCAAAATGGATTGCAACTACGATCGATTGCACAATTCATAATCCAAAATGAATAAAATAGGTGAAAAACCTGTTTGAGTTGCCAGGTTTTCCCAAGGTGGACACTCGTGCGACGGACCAAGGTCGCTTGGCGCAAGAGCCCTCGCCAGCCAGCCCATATTTTGACCAGTAATATCTGGCTAGCATGGGCTACATCTTGTTTCGACATTCGTTTAAACTCGCGGAGGCGGTGGAACGCGTGGCGGAGTCGACGATTGATAGCGTGCCGCCACAAACTATCCAATGCATTGAATAAATAATAATAAATTAATGAATCATACCGGATGGTCGCTTGTGCGCCAAACGAGATCACCGCCGCCGACAATTTTCGTTCGAAATGGACATTGTGGGCCGTTGCCACACACTAGTTTTTAATCTACCTCAGTATGAAAAACATGTCATCGTACATGACTCCGCCACGAGTTGAAGCCGCGTCGCAGCGACGTTGATTGCATGCGGCGGATCACCGGTCGCAAGATCGCTTCCGTGGACTAGTCAAACTCGACTGTCAACTTTATTAGTCCAATAAATATAAACGAGAAATACTCGCAAATACAGTCTCAACACACCTGTTTCGCCCACGTCGTGTATTTCCACGCTGCCCACGCAGCAGTGACTTGAAGGCGACTGTAATTTTCGCACACGTTTCGGAATCGATGCATCACGAGGCGGCGCTTGCGCTGGCGCAGTACATTGGCCTTGAGCTAGAGGTTGCATTGAATCTGTTGGTTGTTTCATCTGTCCCAGATATTTACGAGGCACAGGATGTGGTAATATTCAGCGCGGGCGTGGCCTAGCAAGTGTGCTCAATGCTTGTATCTCGTCCGAGCATGGGTACATTTGATGCTGACATGTGCGACAACGTGTTGAATATGTGCATGCAGTCGGTAGCGACGCCACTGTTGAATGCTCTGGCGCAGTTGGGTGGCCTATTGGATCGTTCAGCCTTGGTCAAGGAGGTCAAGTGACCTGTCGCTCCGCAGTGATCACTTGACCACGTGTCCGATCAGTGCGCTTCGACGCGGTCCATGTTCGCCACAAGTGGAACTGGACTTGCTCGCGCAGCCGAACGAGGCAACGGCCGAGATGCAAATACCCATGTGTGGCCTACTCAAACTTTTTATCCAAGGGAGCATTGCCTTGAATCGTACGAGACGCCACTTGCGAAACCGACGCGCCACGATTAGTCCCATGTGTTTGACCCAGCCTATGTCGCCCACGTCATTACGGCATGGAGCGGTATGCGTGCGATACATTGAACGAGGCCGCGGGTTTGGAGCTGCAGGACTTGCATTTTCACAGCCACCGCGTCGTCGTCGTCGTCTATCACCATGATTCTCAGGAACGAGGAAACCCATGACGAAAAAACCTCGTGGCAGCATCCACTCGACAAATGCCGGCGCATGCGCAACGATATGGTTGTAGTTGATCACGTGTTGCTTCCACCGTGAAAACTTGGCTGCGAGTCGGCGGCGGAGCAGCTGTCGCGCCCACAGGTTTAATACCATCGCCATCGTTGTGGCGCGCTTGACGTGGACTAAGTAGATCGCAATCGTGCTAATGTCATGTCCGACGAATAAATTTCCCTCGAGTGTCTCTAGCGTACCGCAGCCGCGCCGTGAGGTTGCTCTCGTGGCCCTCCATGACACACACGTTCGTATGGCACCGCCATCGAAAGAGGCTGCGGCAGAGCATGTGGCGGACAACGTGGTGGTGGATGTACACGAGTGGCGTGAGCTTGAGTCGCATGTACGCTTTGATCTCCGGTTGCATGTCGTCGTATTTGGCATAGTAAAAGTGTCGGTCCTGCCGCGCCGAGCGCCGCGTTGTGGTTGTTGGTGTCTGCATCGTCGGACGATTTTGGAAACGTCGTCGAACAAGTGTCGAGTCGTCCGGATTCGATCATGGCTGAAACGTCCATCCGGTTGTCGATCGTGAGTTCATCACAAAAATCGATCCGGGGCAAAATTGCTATTGTTGTAAAATTGTAAGAAAAAATGTCAAGCATCGAGTTGGTACACCAATCAGAGACCAGTATTTAGATAAAGTTGTGTCATTCCGACCCAATCCAATCAGAGCACCAATCAAAAAAGTACTCTCATCTACTCCTGAGTACTTGGCTAATACAGACGACGAGGGATTTTAAGATCTACTTTTTCCTTCGAGTGAGTCACACCAATCGTGTCTGATTGGGCATATAACTTCGAAATAATTCAAGCCAACCAAATTGCAACAACGGAATTTTTCAATCTTCAATTATTTTATTTCACAGGAGATAAAAACAAAAAACAATAAAGCCTATTTCAAACCTAGATGAGGCAAAATGAAATATAATTTCCAGCAATACATTATATTTAGAGGGTGTTGCCACGTCACGCAGACCCAGAGACTGTAAATTAGCAAACCGCACAAAAAACAATTTAAAACGTTCCAAAAACGATTTTCAAATATAAATTGCACATTTAAAACAGTTTTAAATAGTTTAGAAACTAAAATCGGACAAAAATCCTAGTTTCATCTATACAAGGACAATAATGCCTAATTTATGAAGCAATAATGCCTAAATTAAGACTATTATCCCTACGGCGCTGCTCGCAAGCTCACGCGCGCTAAAGCGCAGGCCGCACCGCGGGAGACCCTACGGGTTAGGTCGCTATCGCTCCTGCGCGCAGAGCGTGGGGCCGCTTACGCGGGACAAATTCGCTATCGCTCCCTGACGCGGAGCGCGAAATATCACATTCAATTATATAACTAAGGAGGGAGAGCTTTACCCAAACAACGTCGAATCTCGGCCTCGGGCCAGTTCTGGTAGTTAAGACTTATGTCATGTAGAATATGCGGTCCCACTCAGTAATGGCACGCTTGATCATGGCAGCACGCTTCTTCTGCGATGAGACGCAAACAAGATCTTGGTCGCCATCTTCCTCTTCATCGTACCCTTCAATAAGATCTTCTTGAAGCCAAATGTCGTGAAGATGTTTCTTGAACGGCCCCATGTTGCCTACATCATGTCGTTGAATCCTATGTCCTCCTGTACCAAACTAACATCAAATTGAAGACGACTGTACTTGTTTGCGTCGGTAAGGATAGGTCGAATTGAACTAGAGTGTGCACGAAACAACCCATGCTTGAGATATCGATGCAGCGAGCCGGGGGATATTCCTAAATCGTAATAAGTAGAGTTTGGTTGAAAAACCAACCTGTCTTTGCCGATATAATTCGAAGGTTTATACGCTCCGCGAGTGGCAGCTTCAGTATGGCGTCATTGATTTGCTTGGGTGTGTGCGCCAGCTTCCTGCCGACTCTTCCTTTTTTCTTGCTCGCGACGCTCACCATCATGTTACCATCGACGACTCCCTGCTCCTTCGCGCGCGGAAGAACTTTTCTGATCGTTGTAACGTGGCAGTTGTACTTGGTTGCCAAAGCGTCACCAAATCCATTTGGCAGCCTTGCTTTAAACGAGCCGCTGCTGATGAGAAGACCTCCCGCAAGATGGCCTCGCGCTCTTCATTTGTCAGGTCTTGTCGGCCCATCGTGAGTGCAGAATGTATGTCATTGAATTTTATCTTAATTAAAGTATACAAAATGTCGGCGCCTAAATGGAAGTGCATTTCTCAAAAAAATTCCACTCAAAGCACACGAATCGAATCGCCTTGGCGCGCTCACTTCAATGGACCAAGTATTTCGCTCCCAGGTGGACGACAGAACATTTCGAATTTCACTTGAAAATTTAATGTCAGACATGTACACCCTCCTTCAAGTCGAGGTAACGGAGGGAGATAAAACTCCTGGAATGCTATTTAAATAGTATATTTAAAAAAATATATTATTTTCGATTGGTGAAAAGGTTATTCAGCCGTTTCATCCGGATATGAAATTATGTAACCGTTTCGTTTGTGAGTTACTCGAAACGGCATATGTGAAACGATCGGCCAATAATAATAATATGGCAAACTTGTACCAGAATGCACCACATTGCGACCAAATACAAACCTGAAGTGGTACAGTTCACCGACTTGAGGAACGTTGTGGTCTTTATAATGTTTTCGTACCATTGTGCATCCATCGAGGGTTCGATTGCTCCCAGTCAAGTTCGTGACTTGTGTTTGGTGACTACGACTAACTTGAAGCTCATGTGTTGCTCCATTGGAAAGCCCTCACTGAAGAGGCAACCGTTTTGATCTGGCTCGAATGGTTGGAGTCCACATTGAATTATAATATGTGCCACCAATAATTACTCATCGTTTCCCTAATCGACAACAATGTACAGTACTTTATGTATACTTCGCCGACCACAGATTGTAAACGTCGACATGCATGGCAACTGCGTCGCCACTGTTCCAGTCGCGGGGCGCCCGCTTGACGAATCGTCTTTTCGCGTCGATGGTGCGGTGCTTTCCACGACTGGTTGAAGTTTATCCAAATTGTATTGGCAACGCGCATGTATTTATAACACGGTATTTGAAACATCCCAAATGCACCATAGCTCTCTTGGTTAAATCAACTCGCCACCGTCAACGGACAACTTCCACCCACGATTAGAATATGTCAAAAATTCATGTGATATCTTGGCTGTATCATTTCCAGTGTTCATTGTGTGGGTGCTACAGATAAAGTTGTTGCAGTGTCATGAATCATGCATCAATGAGCGTTTCCACAGACAAAGAATAATTTGTGAATCAACACGGTATTATTACTTTTCTAAAAAGCTTTCAAGCAGTTTTTTCCGGATATGAACCGACACAGTTTAAACGGTTCATGTGAAACTGGCTGCCACTGCGGAGGGCCTGACCTGTTGACACGAGATTTGTGTGTTGGCTTTTAATGAAATCCTAGTTGGGCATCGATGGTTCGATGATAATTCCCAATCAATTTTGTGTGTGGGATAGTTGATTTTTGATGAGAACTTTGAACGCCATCCCTGAAAAGGCAACCGATCGACTCGAATGATGGGAGACCTTATTTTGATGAGACCTTATTTTGATGCGAACCACCCTTTTTCCAGTTATCCCAAATCGACTTCAATGTGATGCAGAATTCGTCGACTACCTAACACAAACAATTCCCAATCATACGCGTCGTCACAGTTCAACATACGTGTGCTCATTCCTGCCAACTCATTTAATAAAAAGACTTTCGTTTTCTGCTGCTGTCTTTCCATGACAGAGGGTTGCAGCCAATCCAACAACCCCTCGGATTGGGCACGTGCATGTATTTATAACACGGCATGTGAAACACCCCAAATGAGGTTTCAAAGCATGCCTTCAACTTCACCAGTGTTCGATTTCCCTCTTACGCCAAAAAACTCGTACGTGATGTTGCCGCCCGCGGACCTCCGTCGGGGCCGCACAGATCTCTTGGCCAAGTCAGCCTTCACTTCTGGGCTCGTTGTCTTTCTCGGTCACGGCTACCTTTTTGGCACGCTCGCATGCGGCGTCTGGTACGACACGTTACTTGCACCATCCATGACCAACGATCTCTACTGGCCGCACTACAACGCCACGGGCTACCAAGTATTTTTGGTGGATCTGCTTAATATGAAGCTCCAAACGACGTCCCATGACAACAGCGTCGATCTCTTGTCACTCGACGCAACGCTGTTGAAATCCTACGCAACGTCGGCCGTCCAACCCGATTTTCAAAACAATTATGCCCGCCGGGTGCTCTATTCCGAAATGAACACGATGACAAAAGCTGTCGAAGGCATGCGCAGCACACAGAAACGACGGATGCCATCGCCATATGCGCAATACTGTTGGGTTGATTTTGACAAGCGATGGGACATTGCTCACACTGACGCACGGGCCCAGCGATGCCTTGAGCGATACCAAGGCAACGCGGCGAATTATCTGGAATTCGTCGTTCGAAATGTCAATTGGGAAGATTTCATCAGCTACACAGCGTCCACGTGGCCCATTGTAATTGGCTTGGCCTTGCAAGCGACGCCGGCAGGCCAAGAATGGCTCGCGAATTGTCCCAAGAATTCGCTAGCGCTGAGTGTCGCCGATGAAGTCAACTACCTCGTGAACGTCCGCAAGCTCTCGCGGTACCAATTGCAATGGCAGAATGAAATCCAAATGGGAATGACCGAGAGCGTCGTCGTGCAAAACAGTCTCATTGTCCAACAAATACTTCCGCTTAAAGCCATGGGCCATGTTTGGGGGCCGTGGTCGTCGATTAACATGTATTGGAATTTCCGAAACGATTTGGGGACACTCGCAAGTCTGAATGCCAGCCTCATTCGTGGCGCGGACAACTATTTCCAAACAAAAGGCATCAGCTTTTCCAGTCAAACGGGGTTGCAAAATGCCAACGGCAACTACGACGCCCAAACAGGCGCGTTTTACAACAACATTGGGCCGTTTGGGGGCGTTGATTTGTTGTATGTGCAAGTACCCACGTCGTTGGCTCAATTGTACAGCGCATTCATGCAATCAATCTATGCATCTGTTGGGTCCACGTCGTCGACTTTGACAGCCTATGAGAGCATCCCAACCATTGGCTTAACTCCATTCCCACCCATGTTTGCGGGCAGTGGCTTGACATACAACGGCGGCAATCTCCTCTGCTTTAGCA
>VJMH01005462.1:0-40938 GCA_009835185.1 Aphanomyces stellatus | reverse complement strand
TGATCTCAGCCACGAGCTTCACGCGCCACTGGCAAGTGCTCTGCTTCCGTGGCACCAAGCAGTATGACTTTGCCAACATGGGTCCGATCCACTACGTAGCGTCCGCGTGGCGCTCAACGGACGAAAACGACCAGCTCGCTGACGCCAAGACGACCGATCGCACGGCACATGTCCAGATTGGATTTCGCTACGGTGCCCAAGATGTGCGGTTGGACAACTTTTTCAACGACAACGAAGTCGACATCTTCCTCCAAGACATTTCGCCGTATTTGCCCGAGCATGTGATACCCCGCGTCGCCATGGTCACACCCACAACCATGCCAATGTGCAAGAAAGACGACGAACCCAACACGAGTCAAGCCGCCTATGTTGTGTAATTGAATCAACAGGACTAGATGGACAAATAGTGTGAGTCCGCGACGGCGTTTCGATGCATCCAGGGGTCCAGACAACTCTGTCGTACGGCTTGACGCAGACACGTGTTAGTTGGTCATCGACACAGTCGTCGAATTCACGACAGGGCATAAATGGTGCCTCCCATGAAACAACAAGATCAGCCTTTGACGGAAACAAGCCACACCAGGTGAAGACCACGATTGCACCTTGTTGTGTGACGTTTTGACTCACGAACAAACTTGCGATACACCCCCCAATACTCAGAATTCCTCACCTTGTGTGATGTCCAATGAAATAATTCTTCTCGCTTCGAGCTCGATTTTGCCACATAGTGGCCTTGATGTCCACAACGTCGTGAGATGTGAACCCACGTTGGCCAACGTCAGGCCAAAAATCCGTGGATTTTTTCCCTGCCTCCGATTGGACAGCGAGTCTCCCTCCAGCGATTTGATTGGTTTAGCGATTGGAAACTTGGCTCGTCGATTCGGTGTGGGACTCGAATTTGGAATCGAATGGACAATACAAAGGTGCTATTGCATGCTAATATTGTCTATTCAGTTAGACGACATGGGTGGGACTCATGACTGGGTCGCCGCTCTTGCCCGTGGGTGTGACCATGGCGACGCGGGGCATCACATGCTCGGGCAAATACGGCGAAATGTCTTGGAGGAAGATGTCGACTTCGTTGTCGTTGAAAAAGTTGTCCAACCGCACATCTTGGGCACCGTAGCGAAATCCAATCTGGACATGTGCCGTGCGATCGGTCGTCTTGGCGTCAGCGAGCTGGTCGTTTTCGTCCGTTGAGCGCCACGCGGACGCTACGTAGTGGATCGGACCCATGTTGGCAAAGTCATACTGCTTGGTGCCACGGAAGCAGAGCACTTGCCAGTGGCGCGTGAAGCTCGTGGCTGAGATCAAGTAGCGCTCAACGCCGTAGACGGACGTGACGATCATCGAGCCGAGGAAGACATCAATGACGAGGGCGGCGACGACGGCGATAACTTGCCCCGTCCCGACGTACGGGTTGGCGACACAGACCCCGACCGCAATGGCGAGGGCGGCAAGAGCAAAGAAGCCGAGCAGGAGGACCGTGGCGGGGCGAGCCTGCGAACGCACAACGATCATGGCGCCGCCGTCGGACAAGGGTGTGAGTTCGTAATGCGGCAGAGCAGATGAGGGCTTCTCGGAGGCAGACGACATGGTGGTGGTGCTGCGATGGAAAAATGGAAATGAGCAGATAGGATATCGGGGTCGCACACACGAAACTCCTTGTCATCACGATATGCTCGACAATTGGTTCAAGCATCAAGATGAAAGAAGCGTGGAATCATTCCCGTTTGCTCCCATTGGTCAGAAAATTTACCACCTGCGATTTTGATTGGTTTAGTGCGAGGAACACTGACGGACTATGGACACAAAGTCGTCTTTTTACCAAGATCATATACAGCCTATTCCAGAGTACTACAGTTGTAGTATTCAGTTGCCTCGACGTCAAGGCGTCGTGGGTATGACCATGACGACTCATATTTGCCCAGGCAAATACAATTTGTCCATCTCGACTTTGAAAGAGCTGTCCAGCATCACGTCTTGGGTGCTACAGCGAAACCCCAGCGGCGCATGTATCACTTTGGGGAAGGTGACGGCAACTGCAACCTTGATCAGAAGCCAACCATTGCGTACAGCGCGAAACATTTTCAACATCAACATTAGTTCGACATACACTCTCATTCAAACGGCATGCATTCTCACGCATGCACATCAAAATAAAATGGGAACGCGACTTTCTCCAATACAGTATGGTTGGCACGTTGGGATTCTTGCATCGCAGGATCTCCCGTCTGGAGGATCCCCCCAATGCAGCATCCAAGTGCATGATAGGTCCATTTATGATCCTTGAAATAACTTTGTGGACGATTTCGCGGTCGTGTGATACCTCGCGGTGCGACCTTCGACGTGCCAGGATGCTTTGCCCCGTCCTTTGTGCCCCACTTGTCTGGACCAAGCGCCTTGATCGGATGCATTTGCTCTTAGCCCGTCCTTGGGGCTCCCTTCTTGCCACCAGGTGGCTCATATTTGGCTTCGCCCTTGTTGTGGGGGGGCGACGGAGAGGGGCAACCAGAAAATCCACTACGTCCACCATTCCGTTTAGCAGGGGTCCAGCCGAGGGAGATGGCGGGGTACATTGTATTTCCGACGACTGAGATGGTATGTAGGTGCTCGGTTCAAGAACCACTTAGGGCTTTCTTGTGAAGGCTAGCGCCGCAGCAAAGACGGAGAGGGTCATCGTCGGGCGCATGATGGTCTTGGTTCTAGCCGAGGTCAAATCAAATATAACCAAGTGTGTTAAAACACAGTTCGACACTCCTGTCAAATAAAAGTAAAGTAGGTCGTATGTGACGGTCCCTTTGTGTATTTCTCAACTTCCATCACAGACCCCAAGATGCGCTTTGAGCTGCTTCCACTGACCAAGGCGGGGGGTACACCGCGAGCTTGACCTTTGTCCTCGGGCCATGGTATTTCAACAAAGAGAACTTGAATGTCACCGGCGAGCTCGAAAGACTATGGTCAAACTGGCCTTGTTGATCATGCGCATGCTGCTTCTGTCTTTGCCACGCAAATTTACAGTCGACATTGAAGTTGCGATGCCCGGCGGTCCGAGGTGTGGTGCCGCACTTACGTAGTGCAGGATGCACTTTCAACCTGTGTCGTGTTTCTTTTAATGTCCAACACTGTATGGTGTCTCTTGAACTTTGTGGGCGTTTGGTCAACTCTGCTCTTCGACCTTCAACTTGGTTCTCTCCAACCTCTCCCGCACCACAAGGTTGGTCGCTTTGGCACTCATTCAAGAAACTCGTGTGCTTGTCCAAAAACAATATGCCACTTGCTTTTCTGTTATCCATTTTGGAGCTCAATATTCAGGACGACAACGTCATGTTGTATGCTAGTATTGGCCTAGAAGCGTCAAGGGCCACGCGCACTCCCCACAACAAGGCTCAAGACGTAGCTCCTAACTCCAAGCCTTGGATGTGCTTTGCAATCGTGCACCAATACATACCAAGGATTGTTTTGTCGATGAGGCTGCAATGGCACATGACAATCACACAACGCGTAGGATTGCATCAGTTGCACGACACAAGCAATTTGAAGATCAATACTTGGCTAGCTGTGGTAACGTTCCAGGTTTGAGTACTCAAGTTCGAAGAAGCACTCATGTGCTCTATGATTGGCCGTTCTGTCCGCCTTCCCATCGAAGAAAACTTCCTGTGTGTCCAAAGTAAGAATCCTCCGATCCTCCGAGATGGGTCGCACGACCAGCTCGATCGCACTAGCCAACGACGTCACGACGCCTTGGAATTTATATATCACGACGCGGCTTCTTGAAATCCCTCCTGTTCGCTGCATTTGCAAATCCGGTGGACAAGTCTGAGGTATTAATTTCCCCGCATCATCTTTTGATCTTTTGGCAGCGTTTTCGTCACGCTTCCGTGCAAAACGTGGAAGATTGTATGTCAATCGACACTACATTTCCATGGAAGGTCGCTCGAGCAGCAAATCTACATTCCCCGAGATTAGTACATCGAGGCAACTCAGAGTCCAGGGACAGATTGGTGTCGATGTCCAATCGGGGCAACGAAAGTCGCCTACAATTTGGTTTACTTTTGGTGATTCTGTATCTGGTTAGCGTTTCGTCCTCGTGATTTCGCCCTTGTCGCCGTCAGTGCCCTCATTCAACAGGTGCACATGCAAGGACGTCCTCGCCCCCACACACTGTTGACTCTTGTTTGCCGCCGCATGAGTGAGGGCAGGAGACAATACGTCAACCTTCCGTCGTCCCATCGCGACCCGTCACCGTGTGAATCATGTCCAGACTTCCCCGTCCGACCCCCGGCGCTTCGCAAGCGTCGCCTTTCGAAACGATGCTAGTTGGTTTAACACACTTGGCCATTCTCCATTTGACCTCGACCAATCGAAACCCAACATGCGCACGACCTTGATCTTCTCCCTCGTCGCTGCAGTGCTAGCCTTCCAACAAGGTCCAAAATGGGTATTGAACCGATCTGTAGTCGCCGGTGGCGGAGATACCAAGTCGTATCCCGCCGCGCCCCCGGCTGGACCCCCCGTTGACCATTCTGGTGGATATGCTGGTAGTCCCACCATCCCACATAATTCTGGACCTCCGTCTACTCCCCACGGCAAGGGCGGAACCAAGTATGAGCAGCCTGGTGGCAAGAAAGGCGGCAAGGGAGACACAAACAAGGGCAAGAAGGCGCGAGGTGGAAAGCACCCCATCAAGTCGCATGGTCACGGCCAGTGGGGCCATTCAAAGTACCATCATGCCACGTTGCATCACCACCACGAAGCCAAGGAGGCATCCCGTGGGCATCGTGGTGGCAACCAACGCCACGAGGGATCGTCTCATTCGTACGACCGCGAAGGTGGCTATCATGTCCATAAACGAGGCCAGGGGCACCCCGGTCATGCATCACATGCAAACGACTACGAAAGCGGTCACAAGGGGGAGACGGAAAAGACGCCCAAGCAGCAAGCGTACCACGAAGGAAGCCCTGGTCAAGAGCCACACAAGGATGCGAGCGATGGCAAGAAACCTGAAGGTCAGCCTTGTGACAAGAAACCAGAGGCGGCACCAGCTGCATACAGCCGTGTGGCCTTGGACGCGCCTCAAATGCAGTGGGTGGTCTACTTGGACGACGATGTGATCGCCCAAGGCAGCGATGCGGCAACAATCGAGAGCCTCCTCGATCAAGAGGATGTCATGGCCACCGATGGCGGTATGTTTCCCGACTCAGAAGACTCTGGCCCAACTGTGATTGCTCATGCCCCAGGAGATCATGTCGCTGACACCACCAATGTGAAGCACGATGATATCCCACACGAGCAGCATGAAGCGGACTCGGACAAAGTGGTGGGCGACAAAGACGACGGTGGCAATGACGACGACGATGACGATGACGATAATGATGACGACGATGACGATGACGACGAGTACGACATGTTGTTGGATGCCAATCGCCGTCAACACGGAGGACACAAGCGCAGTCTCTTGACTGAAGAAGCCGCGACCAACGAGGACGATGCAATGTTGTTGGACGCGCGTCGCACCGGGCGATTCATGTTGCGCGCCCTTCGCAATGCGCTCGACGACGTCGTCGAAACCTAGTTGTTGTCAATGTGCAAATGTTCCCCGATCGACCTGGTGTCGTCCATCGTGACAAACTCTGGCGTGTGCTAACCTGAATACAACAATATCAATACACTCTGAAACTGGGATCGTTGGTTCGTATCCAAGGCGATCGTCTCCTCGGACGACGAGACCTCTCGCGCGACACGCATGACACTTGAAAGTATAAAATGAGTTGCTACAGAGATTGTTTAAAGTCATGTTTTCTACAACTTTTGTGTCTAGAAACAAGTGTGCAGGCATCAAAACCAAGACTTAATATTACGAAGCTTGAACCGCAACGCGTGCATCCCGGTGGCAATGGATTTCCTACAATATCGTTCCATCCACACGTTTGTTGTGAGCAAGAAGACACGCCCCCCATGTGTCTGCACCATTCGTTTGATGGCTTCAATCGGAATCCTGGTCACTTGAGGGCGGTTGCAGAGCCATATTTCTGTCTGTGGAGGCGGGGCTACGTGGCGTTGGGCAAATACTATGCGGTGGTTTTTATCTATTGCTGCCTTGGTGTTGTGGTCTCATCGTCGGATTGCCATGAGTCGAACGACCAAGGCTGGCCCACACACAGCCGAACTTATGGGCGGTCAATCGGAGTCACGCAATGCAGGAACATTGGATTGAATAGTGTTCGTGCACCTCCATATCATCTTTGGCACGACAGCCACAGCAACAAGTTGTCGAAAAGGATGTCGCCAAGTATCCACCAGGGGAGCGTACTAATGGGCCATCCAATAGAACTCTAAACCAAAAACACGGCGTTCTATGCAGTCCGCGACGTATACTCCACCACATATGCCACTTGTCGTTTGGTGTGAATCATGGCATGGCGGTGTCGACCCCAGTGTCCTCATTTTTTTGTATTGCTGAAAGCTAAATCGACTCGGACGGAAAAGACGCGTCGTTTGCGCCTCAAGCGCTAGACGACGTCGTCCGTCGACATCATGGGCGCCGCCGCCGCATGCGATGGCCAAGGGACGAGATCGACCAATCGGCGCAGCAGAAGACATGGCTGTGAATGACAGACAGTTGTCCTGGTTCGCGTTTCGACCCACAAACCGCGAGAAGCATGCCTTTCGAGCATATCGTCTGTCTTGGGGAACGTCGTTGATGGAAGTTACAAGCTGGATAGGAATAGGCTGAACCCTGGCCGCACCTGGAGTGGGTGGTGTCGAGACGGCCTTCTCGCCCAATCAATCCTCAACTCAACGACTACTGTGCGTACGGGTTGTATGATTGATCTGACACGGTTTCAACAAGAAGGCGATTGCGAGTCGGACGTCAAGGTGCGTTGGACATAAAGGGCAACGAAGGAGCGCCCAAATTCGCATTGCCTCGGTACCCCTTGCCCAAAAGAGGTGTAAAAGGGACAGCGATATGCACTTGGGTCTTTAACGGGAGTACCCAAAGCCAAGGCGCATCGTTGAACCCCCGTTTACTCAGAGTGAAAACGGTTCAACGAGCAAGGACGAAAATCAACATGGGCTTGATCAAGTCGCAGTACGTTATGGCAACTGGGCAAGTAGGATGCAAAGCATCGCGACACATCTCGGAGAAACCAAGACGGGAATGTAAGAGGGACAAACAAGTACCACAAACAACGTCAAGAGCACCCCAAGGGCGGTGGCGACAAGAAAGATCTGATGTTCAATCTCGTACCGAGCAGCCAGCGGCGTCTGCTTCGCGTGGCGTCTGCCGCCATGGACGCGGAAGTATTATGATTCGATCGCAAAAAGCAACGGCGCGACGACAAACGAAGGTTTTCTCGATCAAATTGAAAGCACCGACGATGCCATGCATGGGTTCCTTGGCACAGAAGACGGTGGCTCATCTGTGGTTGCTCCTACTAGGAGCGCCATGACGCTGAAACCACCACCGACGGGACGGATATCTCAGCCGAGCACGACATCGTTGGACAAAGTGGTGGGCGACGACCATGGCGAGTTTGACAAAGACGATGGTGTTGTCGATGACGGACATGGACGCGCGCCGCAGCAGGCTATTCATGTTGCGCGTCCTCCGCAAGGCCCTCGACGACGTCGTAGTTGTTGCCCCCATCGGACAAGCCGTATTAATACATACGTGAAAACTCCAATGTCAAGTACATGCAGTACACATTGGCGCGTTCGGGGCTGGCAATGAATGGGATGATTTGGGCATGGAGCTTTGGATATTTGAACGACGACGTCAACGAGGCGACTCACGTGGCGATCGTCGACTTTTGCACGGGAGTCAATTATCGGTGACGACGAGAGCGTCATACACCACTCGTTGCAATGGCCACCGTACAATCGTCTCACGACCGTGCGCACGTGTCCACTTTCGAGACAGCTGTGCCACGTATCCTAGACGACGCGCTGTTCGTTGATCCACGTGTGAGACTCCCATGGGACTCACATGAACGAAGCAAGCTGGACGACACACAACGATGAGAAATTGGCAGCACCGCTCGTCGGCGGCCTCCCAAAGTCGCTCGAACCCCCTGAAATCTCGACTCCAGTGTTTTGACTCAGTAAAAAGCCGTCGCGAGTGGGCGACTGCTGCTCTGACCTTTTGACACGCCGCCAAAGTGCTCCTTGTACCCAGCATACACTCTCATGTACATGCACTCCTAATCGAATTTTGACCAATTACTGCTCGTTATAGGTGCTCGTGAACAAATATTGACCAATCACTGCCAGTTATATATACGGATATCTGTTTCCGGATAATAATTGTCGTTGTCTGGGAAAACGTCCTTGGCTCCGGGATGTCTTAATTGTCTCGAACCCATGGGTTTATCAACATCCGAATCATTTCCCAACAACTCCTTGGAGACCATGAGCGCCACGGCCGTCGCCCAAGCAGTTCCGTATGCCCAAGACGTCGATGACAGTATTGACCCCCACATCGTCGTGTGCGAGCCCCTTCCGACCGAATACTCGGCGACGCTCGAGGTCGAATACGCCAAGTCGATCTTTGGCAAGTCCAAGTTCACGTCCAAACAATGCCGCGTCCGTGGTCAGCAACTTCAGCTGATCGACCAAACCAGTGGCGCAGTTGAACTCGCGATTGCTACAACCCACTGCCTCCTCGTCGAGCTTGCGCCGGCCAAGAAGACATTCAAGCTTGTCGATATGGACGCCAAGACACTTGCAGTGTTCCATTTCCCCATCGACGGCGTCCGTGTCAAGCTCATGCATGTCCTGCATCTCTCGCGCGAGAGTGCCTTTTGGGCCTTGCCGTCGGCCAGTGATTTTGACGACCTCGTCGAACAGTCGAGCGCCCGCGTCGACATCCGGTTCACAGTCATGCCGACCAACATGGGCTTGCGATTGTAGTTGCCAAATAACCGAAGGGCATGGTTTGTAAATTAAAAGTAACCTCGACGTCGTGATTACAGGGGTCTGAACGTTGTGAATCAAGTGTGACCCTGCTTTGAAAACATGGGCGCCAACAAGCACGCCAGCAACAGCAACACAGAATCCCTTGAAACCCTCTCTTGTTGCCAACAGGCGAGTTGTGGCAGTGTATTACTAGTATAGCTCGCCTCAAGAATCGACGGCTTTGTCGCAGCAATCAAAGCCAGCAATAACATTGGGTCGTCAATGGCATTCGAAGCAACGGTGTATGCCTTGTCTGACTCGTCCACCTCTCCACAAACAGCACCATGCAACGCAAGCGACAACCCTCTGCGGGTATTCAAGACCACAAACCAACTAGTGGTCGACTCCACGTCGCTTTGCTTGAGAACAAAGCACACACCAATAACGGCAATTGCCCTCGATAATGTGGTCCCCACACCACCCTAAAGCTCGTGTCTCTTTGAGAGTCATGTCTACCCTGCATCAAACGAACGACTCAACTACACGAGCGCTGTCGCTGGCTGCAAGAGCATTTGATCGACCCACGCACGGACGCGACTGCCTTCGCCAGCGTAGAGCCGCGCCGACTCGAGTGCTTCGCGGCCTTGGCACTCGCGGCGTTCGGCATGCAAAAACTGCGCCACGTCGAGCTTGTCACTGAGGGCCGCGAGGCAAATGGCCCACTCGGTGCAGCCTTCCGACCGATTGGCGTGGAGCCAGCGTACCATGTCAAGGTAGCCATTGGCGGCGGCGCTGTCCATGGCAGACGCCGTACATCCTTCCGTCCGGTGCGTGTGCAGAAAGCGGACAATCTCGTGGTGGTTGTGGCCCGCCGCTTCGTCCATTGCGACGACGCTCACGTGGAGCGGCAGCTCGTCGGCGTGCGCATGGAGCCAATGGACCGCTGCGAGTTGGCCAGCGCTGGCCGCCCAGTCGAGCGCGTCGTCCGTGCAGCGCTCCGTCCGGTGGCGATGCAGAAACTCGAGCACGTGCACATGACCGTGCGCGGCCGCCATGCTCATGGCCATTGGCGTGCATCCTTCGCGGCGGTGCGCGTGCAGCCACGCAACGACGTCTACGTGGCCCGCGGCCGCCGCGCTGTCCATGACACGCGCGTCCCAGCCGGCGTTGAGATGTCGCCGGACGGTCGACGACGCACTGAGCCATTGGATCACGTTGAGGTGGCCTTCAGACGCGGCGGCGCGGATCGCCGTCGCCGTGTAGCCTTCGCGGCGATGGAGATGCAGCCAATCGAGGACGTCGACGTGGCCTGCTTTGGCCGCGGCGTCCATCGCGGCCGTCGTCGCGGGACTCACGAGCTTGGACGACCGGTGAAGCGCGTGGAGGATGGTGAGGTGGCCGTGGGCAGCAGCCAAGTCGACGGCGCGGTGCGTGTGCGTAACGTCGTCAGGGAGCGGCGCGAGTGTCGTCCGGCCACCATCGCAGGCTTCTTCGAATTGTGCTACGAGCCACGTGACAGTGTCGAGGTGGCCATTGGCGCACGCATCGTCGAGTGCGTGGTGCGAACACCGGACGGGTCCAGTGGGTGTGTGGGCGACGAGCCATTGGAGGAGCGCGAGTGCACCGGCGGCCGCGCAGGCGTCGACGGCCGAGGCCGAGCAGGTGTGGCCACGCGCGAGCAAGAGCTCAAGAAGCGAGGGATGTGTGGTGGAGGACGAAGGCGGCGGCGGCGGCGTGGTTGGACGTAGGAGCGAATCGATGGAGCGGAATTTGAGGGCGTCGATGCGTTGTCGGAGGAGCCAGTCGTGGCCGAGGCGCAAGGCGGCGTCGCCGTCGGTCCAGGCGCCGCCAGCACATCCACGTTGGAAGGCAGTGACTTCGAGGACGAGCGAGGGGTTGCCAAGCACGTTCATGTTGGCTTTTGCGGTGACGTGACGTTGATACGGGTCAGATTAGACGACGCCGTTTCGCCGCCATCATGAACCATCGGGCAAGCGTTGGTGACAGCCAAGAAGGTGGATCGGGAAGTTGGCGGTAGAGACAGCGACGACGATGGCGGGTTGATCTTATGCGTGTGGTGGCAGACTGTCGTCAATTTCAGTCCAACATTCGCAGCAAAAGAATGACCTATTTTTAGTTGCGGGTTGGATGCGAAGGCTGCAACAAATCGTTAATCGTTCACGAACGAACAACATCGCATTTCGCGTGCACTACTCTATGACAGCATGGCATCGTCGCGAGGCCTTTTAATTACATAGCCTCCTTTCATCCATCGGGGAAGGCCGACATTGAGGCGTTCCGTTTGGGGGACGACCGTTCGTGACAAGAAAGAACCCTCGCGACGCTTGCTTCCGCCCGAGGGCCGCTGCTTGTGTTTTCTGCACGAAGTGGCTGCAACAACGATATAACTAAACTTGTTATATCATATATTCTTCGAAGAGATCAAACGACGAGCGCGGCGATCCAAACGGAGAACCATAGGAGGGCGGAGGCGGGGACCGCGATAGCCAAGAGAGCGAAGCCGCAGATGAGGAGCGGACGGCGCTCGATGTCGACGACGATGGTGGCGCCATCCACCGTAGGCATGAGTTCGTAATGCGGAACTGCCTTAACGTCGATGCCAGCCGCATGCGTCATGGGAGAGCTTTGTCTGATCGCAAAAACATGTTGAGAAAAGGGGGGCGCTGGGAATAAATAGGACTTTTTGTGAGCCACTCTATTGCATTTCACGTACGAAACTCACAGATGTGTCGGTGTCGCTGTCGCCGCTTCGATCGACGACACAAGTGAACTTCGTCGGTATATATACATGGACAAGTTTGTCGTCATGGCGATGACGTTGGCTCCTTGTATTATCCATACCAAAGCCTTTGATCGTCCCAGAGTTGTGCTAAATCAGTTGATCTGGAAACTCAATGCATGGTGAATTCAATGGTTTCTTTGTGCATTGACGGCATGAATGTATCCGCTCGACGACCTCTTTGCAACTCACACGTGGCACTCAAAGTCCCAACTGTATCCCCTGTGGACGACTTTCCTCTACTCCGTACTCCCAACACCCTTTGCAGAGTACACAGGCACGTCGTGTACAACCCTCCTTCACGTATGCAGAGTACATTTACGATCGTGTTCAAAAGTTGTCGACTGTGGGTCGGTTGTAACGATCCGTCGCTAGAGATTGCAGACGGATGTACACGTGGCGGCCGTGAACGAACTCCCGAGTGGCGCCGTGAGGTTTTGGCCGCTGGGGCATGTGATGATCAACGTGCCATTGGTAAACTGTTCGCCGTAGCACTGGCCGCCTGCGCTCGAGTCGCAGCTCCACCACGGCGATGGAATGCAGTCGAGGTACTTGCACCATGGGCATGCCTCGGTCGCGTTGGTCTAGGTCAATAGATCACGACGGACAAGAAACAAAACGACAAACATGGTTGCCGAGGAGAACGATAAAGAGCAAGCCAAAGAGAAAGGTAAACGTGCCCCCGACCCGCCCGTAGAGTCGTTGTTTGGGCGTGCGAGTGTTGAGGATGCGGTCTTGGCGCGTGAGGGGTAGGGCCAAAAGCGCCAGGCCCAATCCAAACCCACTCTACAGAAGCGTGTCAAGAGAAAGCGCGTCGACAACATTGCGGTACGAGGAAGCCGCCGAGATGGGCAAAGTTGTTGACGTACGGAAGCAGTCCAATGCCGAGGTTCACGAGCGCAACGACAATCAAATTCGTCTACTGGGGTGTTGGGGTTCATCAACGTGGACGACTCACCATGTGGCAACAGTGGTTCGTGTAGAGCTCCCAGTTGACAATGTATTCGGCAAAGGTCGCACCAAAGAGCCCAAAGATCGCGCCCGACGCGCCGACGTTGACCTGACGCTCTTGGTATAGAATGACGGTCACGAGAATGACGGTACCACGTCTGGCACAAACACAGCCGAGCAGATGCCGCCGAGGAGGCCCGTGACAAAGTAGATGAACACAATCCGACGACGGTCAAACGTCGCTTCGAGTTCGATGCCGAGTTGGTACAACGCCGTCATGTTGAAAAAGATGTGGAGTCTACATGAGAGAGGAAGTAACGCGGCAGGACGTAGACGATAACTTACACGCCAGCATGGAGAAACATGGCTGTGAGCAGACGCCACCAGCCACCGTTCAATATGAGGTCGGTGCGCTGCGCACCCATACTCAAGAGCACGTCGGCGCTGGGCCCGATGAGCGGGTTGACCTTCATGCTCTCGACCGTCCATCCATTCTGGCCACTACAAAACCACGCGTTACAAGGCGGCCACACGCCATGGTGTACATTTCGACAACAAAGATGACGACGTTGAAGGCCATCGTGAAGAGGATGAATTTGAACTGCGGGATCCACTTGGGTGGCTTCTTGTGGATCGTCGACTGCGCCGCGGGGATGATGGGCCCTCCGACAGACGCGATCGGTTGCGAGTAGAGTCCTTCTTCGACCACAACGTGTTCGTTGTCGTCGTCAGCGTCGTCTCCTGGAGGAACCTCGCGGGGCGTGCTACTGTCTTGGTAGATCCCACCGCCACTGCCATGGGTGCTCCCCGTTGGGCTAGGCACACTCAAGTGTCTTGTCGAGGGGGAACCTGCTGGCATGCCAAGGAAGAAACCAAAGATGAAGCGAGACGTATCCGCGTATCATGGGGCCCCAGGTTATAACTGCGTCAAGATGGTGCGCCATGTGGAATCCACAAGGTATAAATAGACTCGAAGGAAGATGTCGGGGAAGCAGAGATTGTGCTAAATATAAATAAATAGAAAATGTTGTATTCCTTATGGTATGGGGTTGTAGCTCAGATGGTAGAGCGCCCGCTTCGCATGCGGGAGGTACAGGGATCGATACCCTGCTGCTCCAAACTTTTTGTCATGTTGGGGACCTTATTGCCAATCGAAAGTCAACTTCTCATGACATTTATTGGAGTGGGTTTGTGGGTCCAGCAAATCTCGTTGAGTTGTAATCAACCGAGTCCCAAGTTCGGCCGAAACCTTTGTGCGTGTTGCGTTGGCATATGCGTGCAATCCACATTCGCGGCATCGTTGCTCGGTCGGCTCGCCTCCTGTTACCCCAATTATAGTAGAAATAATTGTCGTCAATTGAGCAAATTTCATGGGCTTGACCAGCTTCACATTTGCCGACGAAAATGGGAGTATCTGATGGACCTACAGCCCAAGCTCAGTCGCGTGAAAGGTCAACTACTGACGGCCTCATCACTTGGGGATGCCCAACGCAGGATTGTCGCATCGTGAGGAGGTTGTGAACCATTTGTATAACTTGGACGGCCACGCGCGAATCGACTCGAATTGGCACGCGTAGTCACGATTGCATGTTGGTCCCTGTCAAAGTGGCGAAGAGGGCCAAGAGGGAGGCACCAACAATCAACTTCACACTGACACTTGTTAAGTTAACCGGACCTTGACCTCGACGGTCGTCCGCGCGCCGCCTTGCAGTTGAAACAACTCGGGGTTGACTTTGGCAAATTGCCCTGCTTCCATTCCCAGTGGCATCGAGTCGTCGGCTTGCGACGTTTCGTAAATGTGATCTTCAAACGGACGGTATTCGTCGTCGTCAACCTTGGGCGGGTTGACTGGAGGACGTGTCGTTTCTTTGTGGTACGTGCCTGCTTCAGCACCCAAGGGCAGGGTGTCGTAGAGCTGGTTGATGTCTGTCTTATACATTTGCTCGTTGTCGTCGTCGTCGTCGTTCATCGTGGGGGCGTGGTATCCCATCGACTGCTGCTGGTATGGCTGGAACTGGGACGGTTGCTGCTGCTGCTGTTGCTTTGGCAGAGACGAGGGTGCTACGGGATGCTTGGGCAACCCCGCTTGCATTGCTTGGATCAACGTCTGCTGCTGCTGCAGCCGCGCGTACGACCCCGCTTCAGCACCGAGAGGGAGCGTGTCGTAAGGCTGATTCGTGTCGGTCGTGTATGCTTCGTCGTCCACGACACGCATTGGCCGCGGCGGCGAGGCCTGGGCCGGCGGTGGTGGTGGTCGGCGGTATTTCGGGTCAATGTACAAATTGGCATCTTCGAGCAAGACCAATCGCGGCGCCGGCGTGGCGGCGGCCGAATCCTTGGCCTGTTGCGTCGTCTTCATGTTGTTGGCCAGACCCGTGCCGCCGAGTTGCGCGATCAGTTGCGCCTTCTTGGCGGCGCGGGCCTCGGCCTTGGAGAGAGTCGATTTGGAGGATGCTTTCGCGCGGTGGGGGAGATGGACTTCGTCGGCGGCGGCGGCAGACGTCGCGGACTCTTGTCGCCGCGGCGGCGCAGCATGATGATGGGGCTGCACATGGATCTGAGGCATATTGGCCGTGTCGTTCGACGTGCGGGAATGGTTGCTCGCCTGCCGACTTGGCTGTCGCTGTGGGTTGTGGGGCAACAGCACGTCGTCTTGGACGGTGTTGCGCGCATGTTGTTGCTTGTCATGTCTGAGGGACTCTTGGTAATGCACCGGCGTCGGCGGGTGTTCTTCCATCAACACGACGTTGGACGACTGTCGATCCAACGCAGCCGTCACGGCCCCCTTGCCGTCGTCGTGGTTGTACGCCAGGCTTTGGAAGCGGGAGGCTGTTCGTGCCATCGGCGGCACCGTCGACTTGCTCGATTGCATGTTCATGTGGCTCTCGTTCCCGTACGGGTCTTGCGAATACGGATCCACAAATTCCTCAAACTGCGGCTCCTTTCGTCGCTGGCACCGTTTGAAGAAGAAGAGGAGAAGGACGCCGACGACGAGCCCGATGCCGACGCCGACAAGGATGATCGTCGGCCACGGACTCGCTTTGTCCTTGTCTTCCTCCAGAGACCGAGACCTCCGCGGCAGGCCCTTTGACATAGGGCGACACAGCGCGAAGCAAAACTGGGCATTACGTCACGGCTGTCGGCAGATCCAGCTGCTCTCTCTGTCGACGCTTTCCGGATAACCAGGCACCCACAAAGACAGGGCACAGTTATGCGGATGATTACAAGCTGGGATGGATGCGAAATTCCGGTTAATTCCGGATAAAAAGGTCCAACTCAAGAAATATCGGTCCAGTATCATTCCGATGAAGACACTGTCACGCCCAACTATCTTGATAATTGTATACGATTGAAGGGGACAGCTGGGATCTCCAACGCGTTCTTTCGCCTTACCAACTTGATTGGATAAAATTATTCAATTTACGGCCAATGAAGTTGAGGATTTCACACCAGCAACACTGGATCGAATGTTTCGCGGCCTGCGAAGAACTCTATTTTTAGCAAATTTTTGGCGACATGTCACTTGAAGATGCAGGAAAATGCCACTAAATAGGCTAAAAATGGGCCGTTTTTCACCTATTTTTGACGGCTTTTGCACGAACGACCGAAATGAGTGCCTGATGGTTGGGCAGGCGTTGGACACGTCCTGAAGGAACCACGCGAGCACACAAGACAAGAATCATGGCAAGCCTCTATCAACCCAACGGCACGCCGCCGCGCCGGCAGAAGGACGGGCCGATCGAGATCGAAGACGGGCATCCTGCAGTAGACCCGTCGCAAGAAGCGACTCCCGCGAAGATCCTTCCGATGTTCAAGTTCATTTGGTTTATGATCTTTGTCAATGTCGTCGTCTTCGTCGTTGAAGTGTACATATTTATCCGCGCTCCCGACGTCGACTCACGCGCATGTATAGTGGCGAGAACAAGTGGTCCTTTGAAAGCATGAAGGTGAATCCGCTCCTTGGGCCGAGCGCGCAAGTCCTCCTCGACATGGGCGCCCAGCGCACCGACCTCATCTTCAACGGAGGCTGGTGGCGCCTCCTCACCGCCATGTTTCTTCACGCCGGCCTGTTCGTCTATTCTAATTCCTCTCTTTCGTCTCACATGCATCCTAGGCTCCATCTCTTGTTCAACATGCTCGGTTTGTATCAACTGGGCCTCGAACTCGAAAACACATTTGACCGGCGCCGTATCGTGATCATCTACCTCAGCGCTGGGATTATCGGCGCCATGTGCTCGGCCGTCATGGTTCCCAACGTGGTACACATTTCTCGTCGCATTTGGTCTCGCATTTGACGTGTCGGCTAGGTCGGTGTCGGCGCGTCCGGCGCGATCTTTGGGCTCTTTGGCGCGACCTTTGCCGAATACATTCTCAACTGGGACTTATATGCCAACCGCTGTTGCCACATGGTACTCTGTCCATGTCCCCTGCTTTGTTTCATCGCGTCTAGCTCAACTTGGTTGTCGTCGCGATGGTCAATTTAGGAATTGGGCTCCTGCCTTATGTCAACAATTTCGCCCACATGTCGGGCTTTGTCGTACGTTGTTTGCCAGTCGCTCACTTGGTCACATTATTGGTCGTAGACTGGCATGGGACTGGGTTTTGCCATGCTGAGCTTGCCCACGACCCGTGACGCCCGTGTGTTGAACACGCGCACGCCCAAGCAGCGTCTCCTTGGCAAGATTGGCGGCGTCTTCACATTTCTCTTTGCCATGCTGTGGTTGATCCTCCTCGCCAACCACGTACCTTTTGATGGACGACTTGGTTGCCTCTCACTCGCTTCTCTAGACGGATGGCTCGATTGCATGCCCGTGGTGCAAGTACCTTGATTGCGTCCCCGCACCATGGTGGAGCTGCGACGCGGCAGCTTCCGGCGGGCAATGCTATGGTCAAAAATACAACAACGGAACGCTTGTCATCACATGCCCCAGCGGCCGCAACGTCACGGCGCCGTTTGGGAGCGAATTCAACTCGGCCACGTGCACGGCAGCGTGCACCTAAATTAATAATACGTTGCACGAGCGGCGGGATTGATTATGAGCGCTCGCGCGAATAAAAAGGGGGGTCTAAATACGAGGGGGAGACAAAATCGGGCGATGCAAAGGGATATGAGGCTGTCACGCGTTGGGCGGGGGTTGGTGGCGGGTCTTGAGGGGCGTGAACAAGGCTGCAAAGCTGCACGTTGTTGGTTCAGCCCGTCGGACATATTCCCGCAAGGGGCTCAAGCTTATGCTCTTTGCGGCGATCGTTGGTGGGGGAGTTGTCGTAGGGACGGCGTGGGTAGGTTTGAGGGGCACAAGAGTCGTCTTGTCGCGGAGAGCCAATACTTTGGCATGGACAAGCGGTGTGACGGTCGGTGTGGCGTCGATGGCGTCCTCCGGCGACGATTTCGCATGTGCTTTGCATTTGCCTTTGATCTGCGAGAACTTTTGGCATCCTGCCATCGCTACACCAACTAGTGTCAACAAGCTAGACGATGCGAGGATGGGACGCACCACACTTGCGGCCCCCGCCATGTGCAATGCAATAGCCCTTGCTTTGGGCGAGCTTTTCGCAGTCCTCGATTTGGCATTTCCGACCGCCGCCGTGCGCGATGCAATGGCCGCGACTCTGCGCGAGTTTGACGCACGATGGGACTTTGCATCGCGTGCCACCGCCATGGGCTACATTTGTAAATACATGAGGGGCGGTGTGTCCAAGGGACGGGGGTCTACCTTTGCAAAGGCCGCGCGTCTGGGCAAACTTGGCGCAGTCCTTGTGCTGGCAGAGAGCGCGGCGACTCGCAGCCGTAGTAGAAGTAGTAGACGAGGCTGTTTTCTCCATCATCCAAGATGCGCAATGACATCGTCGTGACGAGCGCCGCGCTGGACTTTTTCGACAAACGAAAGGCCGTTCGTCGAAGATTTCAAATCTAGAGTCGATCGAGAACAGATGGAGAAACGATCGCCGCCGCCGTCTTGAGGAGCCGCGTCCGTTGGGACTTCAACAAGATGCAAGACGACAGGACGGCTGGAATGGAGGGAATGGGAAAGCATAACAGGGGGCGAACTCCAGCACTCGGCTCGACGATTGAACACTTGAAGACGACTTGACGACTTGACGATTGGTGCATAATTCCGGATTGGAACCAATGAAACGAACGTATGTGGAGAATGACGATGCGATTGGCCAAAATGGTTGCCTGTCAAAACGACAACAACGACCCGAGCAACGAATGCACAACAGCACATCTTGCATCTGTGAGCACAAAAATAAGGCCCGAGAGCAGGCAGCCAACGATCGACCAAATTGGTCGACATCTCAACAAGTCAGTTTGATTTGCTGGCCTTGGATACTGGAAATCCAACCACACAATTTGGATCCTTGTGTGTCAAGGTGAATTCGCACTACTTGTTATGGCGGCGAAGCCCAAAACATAAAGAAGAGAGGACAATCAAATTAAGATCAATGCGTGCACTACAACACTACAACTACGGGAGCGCCGCAGCGGGACGGGGGCGAAAGAAAGACGTGACCGATGACAAAGGCGCTGGTGGATGGGGTGGGGGATGATGATGTGGGGGTAGAGGGAATCAGAGTTCATTGTCTTCAATGGATATCAGAAAATGTAGATAAGGTTGATTGATGAATCATCACCTTCCCTTCTCCGCACCAACATCATCCCCAACACACCATCGTCGTCAATCTTCGTCAAAGCCACGTCCTTGGGTCCCTGCCGCGACGACTCCCTACAAAAACAACACCAACAACAAGATGAGAGGTCAAGCATTAAGTCCGTTGTCACTGTTACATCACAACCCTTGCGATCCATACCATCCTGGGTAGTCTAAACTGGTCCTACAACGACAGAGGGCGCGGTGTTCGGTCAATGGGAACAAATTTATTCGTCCTAGAAAGGGAACGATGAGATCGACTTGGTCGTAGACACACGAGGAAGTAGGAGGCATACCTTCTTGACAGCGTCGGGCTTCTTGACGTTGTACTTCTTGGCGAAACGTTGGTTGCGCAAGAACTTGGGGTCAAGCTAAAGAGAACGACGACGCATGAGACATTGGATGCCGATGATCAAGATGTGAGACGTACGCCCTTGGTGGACTTGTAGCGGTGAGCCTTGGGCTTACGGATACCGTTCTTGTGGGCCTTGAAGGTTTGGTTGCGGGCGGTGTGATGCTTTTGCTTGACCATGATGCTCTCTCAATTGGCAAATAACCAGCGAAAGCCACCACCAACAGCGGCACCGCTTGGGCCAACCAATTAAACCGACTGGTTTTGGCCAATGGGAGTGGAGATCCCCGGTAAAACCCAATTAGGACTTGAGACCTAAATAGGAAGAGGTGGCGCGGATCCGGATACGGTCGAAACAGGGAGGAGCTTTATCCGGATATTCGAGCGTTCTTCATTTCGAAATCCCTGTGATGGCCGAGTCGAGCAGCGTGACCGCGTCGGCATCCGACCGGGAATTCATCGTCCCGCTCTCGCAGAACTTGCAGCAACGATTGGGAGACCGCCAGTACGAGAAACGCAAGGGGGCGGCCTTGGAAGTGGAGAACCTTGTCAAGCAACTCGCGGAAAGCAAGGTCCCGTCCGACAAAGATGCGATCCCGGTCATCATCGATCTTTTGGAGAAAAAATTCACCCGGTCCGTGAATGCCAACTTCCGCAAGGGGGGTCTCATTGGACTTGCTGGAACGGCCATCGGGCTCATGCACAACGCGGAATTGTACTTGGACGCGCTCATTCCCCCCGTGTTGCACTGCTTTGACGATTCTGAAGCGCGCGTGCGGTACGTCAACTTTTCTTGCCGGAAATGTTCATGGATCTCTATGCAGCTACTATGCGTGCGAAAGTTTGTACAATATTGTCAAGGTAGCCCGTGGTGCCATTCTGAAGTACTTCAACCAGATCTTTGACGGGTACTTTGCTTATTGCTCGCCGCCTGTCTCCCTTCGCTCACGCGTGTTGTTCCTTCAGATTGTGCAAGTTATTTGCTGACGTCGACACGGACGTGAAGAACGGCGCGCATCTCTTGGATCGCCTCGTGAAGGACATTGTGACGGAGAGCGAAGTGTTTGACGTGGACATGTTCATCCCGCTTTTGCACAAGTACATTCGAATGACGAACCCCTACATTCGCCAACTGCTCGTGGGGTGGATCACCGTGCTGGATTCGGTGCCAGATATTGAAATGCTCGATTGGCTGCCTGAATTCCTCGATGGTCTTTTCAACATGTTGAGCGACGGGAACCGTGAAATCCGGCAGGTTTGTCATCATCCTCCATCCGTCGTGAGCCCCTCTCATTGCAAAACCAGGCGGCCGACAGTGCATTGAGCGAATTCCTCCGCGAGATCAAGTCGACCCCGTTTGTCGATCTTGGGCCGATGGTCAACATCCTTGTTGCGCAGTGTCAGTCCAAGGAACGTTTTACGCGCCTCACGGCAGCGACTTGGGTGCACGAGTTTGTCGTGCTCGGAAAAGAACGCCTCGTGCGCTTTTACGCCGAGTTGCTCGGCGCCATTCTCAACTGCATTTCCGACGCGGAGGGTGAAATTCGGCTCGTGGGCGAGCGCGCCAACGCCGATCTCCTCGCGCTGGTCAAGGCCACCACGTACATGTTTGCATCTCGGGACATCCACATTGACCATGACTAGGGGCGACGTGGATTTCTTGCCCCTGCTGGCCAAACTCAACACCGAGCTCTCTAGCTCGCACATTGCCACCCGCCTCGCAGCGCTTGCGTGGATCTCGATGCTCCTGGAGAAGAAACCCGCCCAACTGAGTTCCCATCTCAGCGCGCTTCTCCCCACGCTACTCAAGACACTAAGCGACCAAGCAGACGCCGTCGTCTCGCTCGATTTGGAAGTGCTCGCGCGCCTCAGTACCAACTTGAGCCAGATTGAGTTTTCCAAAGTGCTCCAAGCTGTGATCCAGCTCTTTGCGACGGACGCGCGGCTCCTCGAGAAACGCGGGTCCTTGATTGTGCGCAAGCTCTGCACCCTCTTGGACGCCAAGAGCATTTACATGGTTGTCGCGACCGTTCTCAGCACGTACGAAGACTTGGACTTTGTTTCGCTCATGGTGCACACGCTCAACCTGATCCTCCTCACCGCCAATGAATTGGTATGCACCACACGACGCATGATGATGGTGACAACATTGACTTCTAGGAACAATTGCGCGCGGTCCTGCGCCGCAGCTTTGACGCGAAGGCGTCCAAGGACGATATCGACGTGTTTACGGTATTGCATTCCACGAAGAATGGTTGATGATTGCGTGTAGACGCTGTATAAAACGTGGTGCCACAACCCCGTGTCGACCTTTAGCCTCTGCTTGCTGGCCCAATCGTACGAGCTCTCGAGCTCGCTCATCGTGAAATTATATCCTTTTGCCACCCCTGTCGCGTCTCCGTCTTATGCATGCTGTTGTCCTTGACCATGTTGTTTGTACCAGCGAAATAGATGCGTCCGTGGGCTTTTTGATGCAAATCGACAAGCTTGTCCAGCTACTCGAATCCCCCATCTTTATCCAATTGCGCCTCCAATTGCTTGAAACCCAAGCACCGTACCATATCAATCTCATGAAGAGCATGTACGGCTTGCTCATGCTGCTCCCACAGGTATTTGACCCCAACACTTTTATCAAACTCGATGATCGGTTGACAGAGCTCGGCATTTCGCACCCTCCGAGACCGACTGGCCAGTGTTACGTCCATGGCCATGGCTATTTCCAAACCCCAGCCGCCTTATGTCGCCCCCGTGGCGGCAAGCCCAGAGAAAAAGGACGTTGGTGGCATCCCCGTGAGTTCGATTCAAGTGGGCGTGTCGATCCCAATGCTCCTGGGGCATTTCGACGCCGTGCAACTCCAGCACACTAAGCAACGCCAACAACAATTGGCGCAGAAGTCGGTGTTGCATCACCAAGGCACAGCAGCGGCCGGGAAAGAGTAACAAACGTGACATGACTTCGTTTTAAGATTGTGAATGTAAAAGCAGATGGAGACACGAGAACGGTATGGTGGCTTAAAGCCGTGCTCTCGCGTACTATGACGCTGGGTGTTTTGTTTGGGGCACGGGGGGTAGAGAATATAACGTCCACATTGAAAACCAAAGGGACGTCAGCACTCCCATGAAAAAGAGGAGGTCTCAAACACCCCCACGCCCAGTCGCGATGGTTGGTGATTCTACTTCTACAACAACCTCATCTACGGCATATCCCTCGGAGAGAAGATTGGACGGACATTGCGCGCCTGAGGCGCCCTCCCAAGAGACTTCGATGGAACGATATCCAAGTGTTGTCGTCATTGGGATGTCGGTGATCTATCGACGCGGTGCCACGGAAACGAAAAACTGGAAATGGGATGGTGGGGTGCACCAGTCGTTGGTCGATTCCGGATACAACGAAATGTCCGGATAATGTAGCGTGGTGGAACCAACCATTGGTTGAAGTTGCGATCGAAGATGAAGTTGACGCTCAAGGCCAAGCACACGGGCAAGCCGCAGCAGGTGGAGCTGCCAAAGAAGGAGGTTGTGGAAGAACCTGTCGAAGAGAGCAATGACGACGGCGATGACGACGAAGATGACGCCGATGGCGATGACGAAGAAGGTGAAGTCGATGACGACGACGACGACGACGATGATTTGCCCGCCGACGACAACTTTGACGGCGACGATGTCGACGATGCCGGTGCGGCAGACGACGAGAACGACGAAGGCGAAGGCGCCGTGGGTTTTGCCGACGCCATGAGCAAGGTTTTGAACCAGACGGTCGAGGAAGAGAAGGCGCCGATCTTGGCCAAGCGCGTGACGTCTCAGATGCGTGAAATCTCGAAGGACAAGAAGGAATCGAGCGCGACAAAGCTGAGCGCCAAGGAAAAGCGTGCGCGGGAGGAGAAGGACATGGTCATCCCTGGCCCCGCAACCATGGCGAGCGACAAGGCGTTGCGCGCCATCGCGACCAAGGGTGTCGTGGCGCTCTTCAACGCGATTGCCAAGCACCAACACGGCCAGCAGCAACAGGACGGGTACGAGACTTCTTGGTGTATTATGGAAGCTCATGACATGACGCAGGGCCAAGCAGATCAAATCTCTGAGCAAGGATTCGTTTTTGGGACTGTTGAAGCAACAAGGCAAAAAGTCGGCGACGCCGGCGCAGGAAGCTGCCGCCGACAGCGACGACGACGACGATAAGCCCAACTGGTCGGTCGTCCAAGACGACTTTATGATGGGCGCAAAGCTGAAAGACTGGGACAAGGACGACGGCGAAGGCGCCGCGGAAGAGGATGCGTGGAACGTCGAGGAGCACATCGACTCGGACAACGAAGGCAAGCCCGCAAAGAAGAAGGCGGCGCAGAAAAAGCCCGTGCACAAAGGCAAGAAACAGCGCACGAAATGAGAATAGACAATAGGACGAAGAATATGATTAATCTATAACGCAGTCGCGACCAGGTAGCCCGTCGTGTCCAGCTCCTTCAAAATTTCGTGGTCTTCAATGAGGTTCCATGAAGGCGGCGAAATCGCCGCTGCGCCTCCTCCTCCACGTGCTTCATGACCTTTTGCTCTTCGATGTAGCGTTGCTGTAGGAGAAAGCCAGTGTAGGCACCCCCGAGGCCAAAGATCACGGCGAGCGTCGCCTTGCCCACGTTGTTGTTCCCTCGCATGATAGCTGTGCTGTCGAACAATCGGCGGCTCACCACGAATCGAACAACTTGCCGTGATTGGGGGTCCGGATCCGGATACCATTGTCCGGATACCGAAAAGGCGCGTCGGTTTCACCGTGGGTGGCTTGTGGGGTCGTGGTGACGGTTGGGACCCAGCCGGAACGGTTGCTCACATCGCAACTTGGGCTCAACAAAACACTCACCATGGGACTTCTCACGCTTCTCCGCAAACTCAAGAAGGACGACTCGGAAGCGCGCATCCTTGTCTTGGGCCTCGACAACGGAGGGAAGACGACGATCCTCAAGAAGCTCTCGGAAGAGGACATTAGTCACATCATGCCGACGCAGGGGTTCAACGTCAAGAGTTTGCAAGTCGATGGGTTCAAGCTCAACATGTGGGACATTGGCGGTACAACATGGATCTTGAGTCATGTCATCTCATGGACGACACACGGCAGGGCAAAAGACAATCCGCCCGTATTGGCGCAACTACTACGAGCAGACCGACGCACTTATCTACGTGATCGACAGCGCCGACCGCCGCCGCTTGGAAGAAACCGGCGTCGAGCTGAATGCGCTTCTCGAAGAAGAGAAGCTCAGCAACGCGTGTCTGTTGGTGTTTGCCAACAAGCAAGATTTGCTCAATGCGTTGCCGTCGTCCGAGGTATGTCGTGTGGGCACGCCCATGGGGTTAATGATGTTGTGAAGATCTCCACAACGCTCGGCCTCAATGCGATCCGCAACCGACCCGTCCAAATTCAGCCGTGCTCGGCCAAGACGGGCGAGGGACTGCAAGAAGGCATGGAATGGATAGTCGGACAAGTTGGCGCAGAGCGCGGCCGTGAAGCCAAATAGAGGCATGACCCCCAAAGCCGGCGTTCTTCGGAGTACCTGCTGCTGTATTTCGGTTTCATATTCTGGTTGTGCAGTGTAATTTGCTTCAAAAAGAGAAATTTTCGCTGTATATCGGATGTGGCGTGCCGAACGGTGAACAAAACCGGTTAGTATAAAACCCGTCGATGACATAGGTAGGGGTGGGTTTGAGGTAATGGGTTGGATTAATTAGGTCAAACTATAAAACGTGGTTTTAATCTCATAGTGTGAAACTTGGGTGCGTTTGTAGATCCCCCGTCCGACGCAGTCAATCCCTGTAGGTGCCACGCGATAGCTTCAAATAAAATACTTATGCAAGGTATGGAGCTACGTACGAAGCCCGCCGTCGGGCGGAGGGTTTGAGGTGCACTGGCACCGCGTCCCTTCAAGCAAACGGTTGGCTCTCGTGGGTTTTATATAAAAGCGGTCTTTTCTGACAACGACGTTGAAACTGTTGATTGGGTGTTGCGTGAAGTAGGGGTGGGTGAAATCTACCTGAGGTGAGGGTATATCCTATTATAGGGCGTTTCAAATTCGGATCACGACGCCCATTGGTTGAATTCCCGTCCAGTGTTGTGGGCCTCACATCGTCGTCAATTCATTCCGAGTTTGCCTTCGACAGCATGAGCTTGTTGCGCACGATCCTCAAGGCCCCGTTGCTCCGCCCCCAAGGACAACAAGTCCGCCGCTTGAATCTCCATGAGTACCAATCCATGCAGATCATGCAATCTTATGGCGTTGCCATCCCTGCGTCCCAACACGCGAACACGCCGGAAGAAGCCGTGAACGTCTACAACAAGCTCAAGGGCGGCGACGAAGGCAAGGACGTTGTGATCAAGGCGCAAGCGTTGACCGGCGGCCGTGGTCTCGGCCACTTCAAGAACGGCTTCAAGGGTGGCGTGCACATGTGCACCAAGGCCGAAGATGCCAAGACCTTCGCCCAAAAGATGATTGGCGAAACCTTGGTCACCAAGCAAACCGGCGAAAAGGGTATTGAAGTCGCCAAGGTGTTCCTCATGGAACGTGTCTACATGCGCCGCGAAATGTACTTTAGCATCTTGATGGACCGCGCGTCGCAAGGCCCCGTCATGGTCGCCTCCCCCGCCGGCGGTACCTCGATTGAAGATGTTGCGCACGCTACCCCCGAACTCATCTTCAAGGAAAACATCGACATCATGACGGGCCCGACCGACGAACAATTGAAGCGCCTTGCCTCCAACATGGGTTTGGAAGGTGTCTCGCTCACCCGCGGTGTCGAACTCCTCGGCAACTTGTACAAGATGTTTATCGGTGTCGACGCGACCTTGGTTGAAATCAACCCGCTCGCCGAAACCCCCGATGGCAAGGTCTTCGCTTGCGACGCCAAGATCAACTTTGACGACAACGCTGCTTTCCGCCAAAAGGACATCTTTGCCAAGCGCGACAAGACCCAAGAAGACGCGCGTGAAGTTGAAGCCTCGGCCTACGACCTCAACTACATTGGTCTTGACGGCAACATTGGCTGCCTCGTCAACGGCGCCGGTTTGGCCATGGCCACGATGGACATCATTCAGCTTTTCGGCGGCTCGCCGGCCAACTTTTTGGATGTCGGCGGCGGTGCCACGGAATCCCAAGTGAAGAAGGCGTTTGAAATCCTCAACGCCGACACCCAAGTCAAGTCGATCTTGGTCAACATTTTCGGCGGGATCATGCGCTGCGATGTCATTGCCGCCGGTATCATTGCCGCCGCCAAGGAACTCGGCATGAAGAAGCCCATTGTGATCCGATTGCAAGGCACGAACGTCGAGAAGGCGCGCGCGCTCATCGAAAACTCGGGCTTCCGCATGATCGTTGCCAACGACTTGGACGACGCCGCCCAAAAGGCCGTCAAGATTGCCGACATTGTCTCCCAAGCCGAGGAAGTGCATGTCAATGTCAGCTTTGAGTTGCCCCTCTAGGCTGTTTGAATACGAGAGTCTTTCGCTGTATTGCACGGATGTTCGCGACCGCAGTTGTGCCCCGGCATTTGAATGCTGGGGAATCTCCATGATATTGAACAATGTATACTATATTGAACCTGAAGTATTTTGTTGAAGCAAGTGTTGAAGCAACTGGACCTTGGAAAATGAATATGTTGGTAAAATATTAGATGATGGGGTATTAAATTATGGGAGATATTTGATTATGAGGGCAAATGCACCAACCACTTCAGACCAATTCGGCAATCATGATGAGAGTCGCGGCCGCGGCTGCGGCGAGGACAGTGTACGCCCAGCCACGGTGGGAGAGAAAGGAGGAGGACGTCGAACGAATGCTCTTTGCATCCGTGGCCTCAACATGAAGATGCAGGAGCGCGGGGGCGACGAGGACAAGGTAGACCCCAAAGACCCCGATCCATTGCAGGATCGCAGTGAGGTCGTGGACGACGAGGCCGAGCACGATGGGCGGGATGGCGACGGCGAGGCGGGAAAAGAGACGGCTTCGATGCGTGGCTGCCATGAGCGTGTTGGCGACACCGATGGCGATGAGCGGGAAGGCGCTGAGTGTGTCGGCGGCGGGGAAGAGGAGCACAAAGAGCGCGAGGGGCGGCGGAAGCGCGTAAAAGTGATTGAGATTGACCGACGTGAGCACATCTGCGCCAAACACAAGCGCCGAGAGGATGCCGAGGACAACGTAGGCGACGGTGGTGGAGGCCATGGCGGCGGCGAAGATGGTCGGCGCGGCGGCCTTGTTGGAGAGTGGCGCGACGAGGTCCGGGACACAAAAGTGGCAGAATTGGGCAAACACGACCGTGCTCACGAGGAGGCCGACGCCGTTGACGTCAACGAGCGGGAGCGCGGCGCGCGGCGTCGTCGGGGATGGACCGACCAGTAGATTGAGGAGCAGACTGCCGCACATGAGCGCGAGGGCGACGAAGCGCAGGCCCGTCATGATCAACTGCGCGACAATCTGCTCGGTCAGGTCTATGCACGTCAAGGGCACAACGACGGTTGCAAAGAGCGCGCCGACAGCCGGCAGCGGCAGATGCGGGAATTGCGCGGCCACGGCGTGGATAAAGACTTGGGCAAACGCGACGAGGACCCCGTAGCCGTAGCAGTAGAGCGAGACATCGTAGAGGCGACCGGCCATTGGACCCAAGTACTCGTGGCAGAGGCCAGCGACTTCGACGGGATCGCGGTCGGAGTGAAGGAGGCGGCGGCGTTCGTCGGCGGCTTGCTTGCGCTCGAGGGATTCACAAGTCCAGAGTACGGTGAGGTACGAGAGGAAGGAGCCACCCACGAGCATGACGATGCCGAGGACAAGGCCTGCGTGGTAGACGGCATAAGGTATACCAAGGCAGCCGACTCCGAGGATCGTGTTGAGGATGTACGAGTAGCACACGAGCGGCGAGTAATTATTGGCGCGGCGCTCGCTTTGGATGGAGGAAGGATCAACGACGCGGAACTCCATCGTCAAATGAGGCAATTTTGAAATGGGAGATGTTGGGGAGCTTCCGTTTCGCCGATCGGTGACAGGGCGACCCCGCCGACAGTGAAAGAGAACATTGAAGCAAGTATCTCCGCCACCGTCGTCGCAGTTTCAGACGCCCGACTGGGATGATGGTGGGCAAGCGCCACAACGATGAAGCAGGACTGCTGTGTCGCGTTGCAAGACTGCAATGACGTTTTGGATGCGATGTCCTTCTTGTGCCCTGCTTCGTCCCGGAGTCATGAGGAGGAGAGACGCACATGAGCGTGTTTGCCATTGTAGAAGTTACAAGCAGAAATACCTCTGAAATGGTGTACCTCTGTCAATATATACATCAGTACATATTATATTCATTCGAAACTCTTGATATTTTATATTTGCATTTCAAAGATGGCGCGATTGGCCGTCGGTCAAGAAGTCAACGATGGCGGCGGGTCGAAGTCCGCTGTCCGTGGAAAGATCCTGCGGGTGCTCCCTGATGCCAACACGGCACTCTTGCATATGCATGCGACATCAACGACACGATGGGCCTTCCTGCACGACCTCACACCCGTCTCGCCATCCATTGCGTGGAGTCCGTCTCACTTCCCACCATCTCTGCGCTGCTTTCAAGTGCAAGGCTGTGCAACAAGCAACGAAAATATGCTTCTCTTCCTCCATGGGCTTGGTGACACGCATGAATCGCTCTTCACCCTTGGTCAGGCCATGCAACTCCCACAGACAGGTAACCATTCCCGAGACTGTCAAATGCCCTGAGAAAGTGTTGCAGCCTTTGCATCTTTCCGAGCGCCGCACACGCTTCCGTTCGACTTGGGGTATTCCTGGCTAGACCCTGCCTTTGACGCACAAGGCGATGTCATTCCCCATGACGTACACGACAGCCGGCGGGACACGAGGTAAACGCGCACGTGATGTCTCGCGCGAGATGTCTCATTTGGCACACTTGTAGTTTGAACGCGATTGTGCAGAGTTGGGGGAAAGCCCTCCAAATCTTGCAGGAACAATACAATTGGCCCCCGCAACGCATCTTCCTCATGGGTTTTGGTGTCGGTGGATCCGTCGCGCTGCATGTCGCGTCCGCGTCCGCCCAGCGTCTCGGCGGTAATTCGACTTGCTCGTCCTCTCGACATTATTCACGTGTTCACCAGGGGTCATCAGCATCTCAGGTGCCTTGTTCAACTCGAAGGAACTGCCACCGCGGGCGACTAAGACCCCGGGCTTAATCCTTCGAAGCACCGCCGACCCTGCCATCTCAAATGCGACGTACGCCTCCACGGAACGAGCGATGCAGGTCACGACCAAATGCCTTCCGTACCATCCCATCAGGCTGTCCAACAAGGTAGACACTCAACGTCTTCTCTTGTCTCCATCTCACACCATCACCCAGGATGAAATGGAGGCAGTCATGAAATTCTTTGATGGGACGCTCTACCTGCGGAACCTCGCGCTCGAGGCCCAAGCCGATGTCGTCGAACTTTAACCTTCCTCGATGATGAGAAATGGTATCTTCGGATGTATTTAAAATGGATTTAAAATGGATTCACGAATCTTGAGACTTGAGTCACACATGGGGTCTTGGGACGTCTCCACATGCACTAAAGGGTACTTTTGGAGAGGCATTATGCAACACGTCCATCCCCAGCCTTGACCCGTCTTGCCGGAGCGAAATCATGTGAGCGATGAGCGAAGCGAAAAGAGATTTTATTTTAAATAATTAAAAACCTTTCGACGATTTGAAACTTGCAAGCCTGGCATTCTCTTCTTCGACGGATCGCAGTATCCGGATGTTGTATCCGGACAACCTACAGTATACTGAAACTCAATGCGCGAGGAATTCGAACAAAACTCACCTTTCCAAAAATCTTTTTGTGTTGTCCGATTGGCCACTTTACAATTTTGCGTTTGGGAAGATGTCGGCCGCTTATGCTGGACGAAAGACGGGCAAACCGGGCGCCGCGACCGGCGCGGCCGCGAAGAACAAGAAGTTCGAGCTGACGGAAGAACAGAAGCAAGAAATCCGAGAGGCCTTTGATCTCTTCGACACGGATGGCAGTGGCACGATCGACGCCAAGGAACTCAAGGTCGCCATGCGCGCGTTGGGGTTTGAACCGAAGAAGGAAGAAATCAAGAAGATGATCTCCGACATCGACAAGGACGGAAGCGGCACGATCGACTTTACGGAATTCCTCGAGATGATGACCTCGAAGATGAGCGAGAAGGACTCGCGGGAGGAAATCCTCAAGGCGTTCCGCCTCTTTGACGACGACGAGACGGGTAAGATTAGTTTCCGCAACCTCAAGCGCGTGGCCAAAGAATTGGGCGAAAACATGACGGATGAGGAGCTGCAAGAAATGATCGACGAGGCCGACCGCGACGGCGACGGCGAAATCAACGAAGAAGAATTTTTGCGGATCATGAAGAAGACCAGCTTGTATTGATAATGTACACCCATCTTGTCTACTCGGCTTGCCGCCACAGCGCGACGCGGCCAGACGAGTTGCCGCCGAGGATCACATTGGCCGTGGGGTGGAACACATTGAGCGAATGGACCGAGGCGAAGCGGTCGTCGACGAGCGTCTGGCGCGGCTTGGGGCTCGTCGTCCCAAAGATCTCAATGCATCGAGGGCGCTTGTTCCCACCCAGGACAAACTCGCAATCGGTCGTCTTCTTGGGGTCCTACAGACACATTGTCTTGTCAACTACTTTGGACGTGGGATATCCACGTACCCAGGATGCCTGGAACTTTGTAAGCCAACGCCCCGAAAAGTTGTCGTGCTTGATCTTTTGCGGCGCTGGCTTGACGAGATTGCCCGTGGTTGGGTCGATTCGAAACAAGTAGACATAGTTGTCTTGGCAAACCGAGACGAGGCTGCTTCCATCGGGGGAGAAGGACGCGCCGTTGACGCTCTTGTCATGCGGGAGCGACACGAGCGCGGCTTTGAGCTTGCGTGCATCCCACAGCTTGACCGTCCGATCCAATGACGCGGTCGCAAAGACACTAAATCGACGTCAACCGAGACATCCGATGTTGCACGTACTGGGAGTGGATTGGGTGTCTATGCACCGTGTTGATCTTCTTGTCATGGAGAATATGTTTCTTGGACGACGTCGTCGCCGCATCGCGCACGTCAACGACATACAACGACCCGTCGTCGCACGAGACCAACGTTCGATCGTCTCGCATCTACTCTCTCTCGACATTGACGGATCATGCAGATGACAATGGCATCGTACGTCAAAGTTGGTAATGCCAGTGTCCACTTGGAACACGGGCATCGCGGCATTCTTGGCCAAATCGTATCGGAGCAACTTGCCGTCAAAACTACTCGAGAAGAGCGCCGTGTCTGCAAACTTGAGCGCCGAGACAGCTTGGCGATGCGGGCGCAGGGCCACGAGGCCGTTGGTGGTGTCGCTGTCCGTGCGATGGACCGGCGGCGTCCAGAGCGCCACGTGTCCTTCGGTGTCGCCAACGCCTGCCAAAATGGAAGCTATGGAGACATGGTGAAAATGCTAGTGCGGCGCGCCACACATACTGGACGCGGCGGGATGCAGCGCAATAGAATAAACGCGATAGGCCACGACTTTTTGAATGTCGCGCGCGTCCAACGTATATGGCGCGGAACTCGGTCGGACGGTTGTCTCGGTCGCGCCGTCGCAAAATGCGCCAAGCATTTCGGCGCCGGCCGTGTCGGCCCACGACGCTGCCTCTTCTTCGTCCTCCTTGTCCTCGTCGTCATCGTCGTCGTCGTCGTTCACCGCCGTCTCGACATCGCCGCCGCTCCCATCTTCCTTGTATGCGTAAAATTGTTTATTTGCATTCATGCGAAGCGAATACTCAGCGTCTTTGCCTTGGAACCGGCGCGACTGCCGCCTTGGCAGCGTCGCCAATTCCTCCTGGCGGCGTCTCTTCGCAGCCGTCCGCACCGCCAACGCGTCCGCCGCTTCTTTCTTCAGTCGGCGTTTCTTTTCTGTCAGGTTTTCAAACCCGATGGTCGCCATGATCTCCTGGTTGCGCGCGATGTTTGCCAAACGTTGCTTTTCATACGCCGACATGCCGCCGCCCCCCTCGTTATCTTCATCGTCGTCGTCGTCGTCATCTTCGACATCGTGCGTGCTGTCGCTCTCAATGACAATCGGTTCCCGCTTCGTCGTCGCCTTCGCGGCGCCATGACCCTTGGCGAGTCGCGCGCTCGTTCGTGTGCGAGCCATGTCGCGCTACTTTTCACTGGCCGAATGAGGTTGAATTCCATCATCCGTATATCAGAACCACGTTATCCGGCTACCCGAAAACGCGCGAACAAAGATTTTGGACATTTGACCGCTCAATCAAAAATGTGAGATGTCGTCCTGCATCCGCCAAGATCATAACGGCAGCAACCTCTTCTTCATGCAGAAACTATCATCTACTTTCACTGACCAATGCGTTTCATCGAGCTGCGCCGCCGCCCGCCACTAGCTGCAATCGTCTTGTTCAAGTACTCGATCGTCGTGCTTGATGAGACAAATCCATACTCCTATTGTCGCCGCCTCCCCATGAGATGAAGGACGAGGAGAAGACACTCTTGACCTCCATGACGCGCATGAGAAGATCTGCGGCCTCGTATCGTTCCATCGCGATGGCGGCGACTGTTTCCATATGCTGCCTGTCACGCGCCTGATGCAGTTGTTGTTCGCGGCGAATTTCCTCGCGCTGCTGCTCTTCCACAAGCGCAACCAAGTGTTTTCCCCGCTCGTCGGTCGTGTCAATGTATTTGGCCTGCAGCGTTCCCCTGCAAGAACCTGACGCATACCCAAGGGACGTGGGACCGACCATGTCGTCTGCTTTCGATCTTGCGCGCGTTTCGTCGGTGGTTGGCGATCGCAAAAGTACCCCACGTGCCCTTCCTGGTCGGTCGATCACGCATGATCATCGTCGTCGTCATCGATACCTTGGCTTGCTCTTGCTTGTGCCGTGCCAAAAAGTACTTTGGCGATTCGGCTTGCACCGCCTTGGGAAAACACGTCGCGGGAAGCGCTTTTGTGGGCGGCAAGAACACACGCGTTTGGATGGGCTTGATTTCCCGCAGCGCCATCAGCGCCATCTACCAGTCCATCTGTTTTGCCATCTCCCACAGCGTTGCTACCTCGAGGACTTCGGCCAACGCATGGGCGGCATGGATTGTGAAGACGTCGGCTTGCGGCGGGGCGTGCTTGGTCACAGTGGTGGCGTTCTTCTTGAAGCGATTGCGATAGTATTCCATCGTCTCTTCCACGGAGACAGCGCCAGGCCGGTGGACGGGATCCACGGCGCCCCAATACATTGCCATGTCTAAAAATGGACAAGGAAAATCCCTCAGCAATGACGACCAACGCGACGGTTTGTTGCATTATCCAGTTACACGCTCACACATTTGATCGCCAGGACGATCCTACTTTTTTCAGAACGACTGGGTCTTGCCCAAGACAGGCACGTCGCCGCTGACTTTGCTGGTGCACCCGTCGCCACACATGCTCGCATCGACAAAGGACGACTCGCCCGATGACGCGCACTTGCACACGTTTGTGATCAAGTTGACCAGGCTCGCACGCAGGGCATTGTTGTTGAGTCCGTAAAACGAGCCGCCGCGCCCGCCTTGTGAACCATTGCAGTCCCTCGAACACGGAAAGCCTTCCATGTTCAAATCGGCAAAGACAGCCAACGACGAGGGTGAGCCATCGCGGGGCGTACCCACGGCCCATTTGGCGTGGTTGCCATCTTGGATCGACGCGCCACCCTCGAGCGACCAGCGCACCTGTTTGCCACCGATCGTCCACGTTGCTTCCATCAGGTTTTCCACGTTGTACGGAAACGTGCCATCGTGCCGAAGCGTGAGGGGATTCTGGTTGAGGCAAAACTGATGCGGCGTCGCGGCGAAGTTGTCACCGTCGCACATGGTTGGCACACCGTACCCGCTGACCCACCACGACGCAACGCTCAAGTCCGAGTTGAACCCATGGCCCACGGTGGCAGTTGCGCGTTTTTGTTTTTGAATTGGTCGTGGAGGACGACGCTGTTGGCACCCTTGGTCGCGATTGTCGCGTTGAACGAATCAACGTTGGGCAGAGTTGACTGGGTCAAGGCTGCCGCGACCGACGACGTTGACGACTTCATGGCCGCGCTCACGAGCGTCATGTCCTTGAACGTATTGGCCGAGCAAAGGCGCGCCGCTTGCCAACCCTTGCCCACCGCTTCGATCGCGGCCGTCCCCAACGACGCGGCAAAGAGATGCTGCGAGTACATGACGTTGTTGTCGTTTTGGTACCCGAGCTTGACAAACGGGTCCTTGCCAGTGGCCGCTACTGTCTGATCGGGAAAGTTGGGCGGTTGCCCTTTCAAGTTGGACAGGGAGTCGTACAATACATTTATGAGACGTTGAAAAATGACTGATATGTGACGAGATTGTTGCGAACGATAATTCGGTCGATTCGAGAGAGTTGGTCCAATTCACTGCTGACACAATCAGCCACGTGGTTTTCACCCTTGACGGGGCATTCGATGTCGTCGTGTGGAGATTCATAGCATCCATAGCTGTGCTGTTCATGGGGATCAAGAATGACGTGATGAAGATTACATGAAAGCGAATTTGTCTCTGATCTTGATGCCTTTTGCTCAGATCCTTGCTGCATTGCTCGTCTGAGTTTCCATGAATTGTGCTTGACTCCATTGAATCTCCTTTCGCCCCGATCATTGCCTCCACCTCCCTTCATTGCACGATCGCCCATTTGTATCGTTCGTCTTTCGCATGTGAATCTTTTCTTGCTGATGTCGACTCAACCTTGTGCTTGAGGGTCCTTTGAGGAATTTCTTGGTCTGATTCCCCATGCGACATGTCCCGCGACCGGCACCGACTTCGTCAAATCAGAATCCAACTCAGATGGGCGGCCACACGCCAAGCTTCAGTTGCCTCTTGTCGGTCGTTGCGCTGTCTACTTTACGTCTTGCATCAACGACCCCATGACTCGCTTCGCCATTATGGTGGCCGCCGGCGCGTCGTCTTTCCTCTTGGCCCACAAAACTGCTGCTGGTGCGGCTGATGTCTTTGCCGTAGACGGGAGAGGCAAACCCGTCACGTGGTGAGCTGTCGTCAAACTTCCTTGGCAAGTGCGCGATGCGAGCGGCAACCTTATCAACGCGCCCTGCGACTGCACGCCCCCTGATTGCTCCAAAGTTGGTCCGACGGGCGACCCCAATCGCAAGTTTGGTTTGTGCTACTTGTACGCCGACTCCAACAACCCGACGTTGCAATACTGTCGCGACCTTGGCTACGACTGTTTGGGCCAAGGCGGGAATGACCCTGTGAGCCTAACCCTCCGGCTGGGCAAGTGAGCATGCGCGAAGCCGTGTCGTTCGAGGGTGACGATGGAACGCTCTTGGTTCTTTCCGATCAAATGCCCTACTTCCAAACCCAAGTCAGTGTTGCCAAGGTTCCCACGGCGCTGGCGTTTTACCTCCGAAACACAGTCTACTACATCACCGGCGCCATGATTACCATTGCCAGCACCATGTTGCTCTACGTCGTCATGAGTCATGGCGTGGTTGAGGTCTTGAATTTGCTGGAACTCCAGCGTGTGGGTACCATTATTTGGATTGGCCGACCGCTCCTGGTCGTCCGAAGCCTCACGGCCGTCGCCCTCCTCTCCACGTCCACGTTGGAGTTGGTCTTCATTGGCTCGATCTCGTCTTTCGAGGTCGTCCAAGATCCGTGGTACAAAACGTTGTTGGCAGCCAATGAAATCACGTGGATGGTGGTGATCGTAAATGACATTGCCGTGGCGTTTACACAGAGCTACACGACATACTACGCCACACCCAACAGCATTCTCATGTGGCTCGTTGTCATGACATGGAGCTTTGCATCGCCTATGACCCACTCGATGACCATCGCCAAGCAATGTCAGCAAACTCAAGTGGACTTTCAACCTGTGTGCCAAAGTGCGAGCCTGGCAATTGGCCACGTGCCGCGATTGGCTGCAATCGTTTGGGTTGTGTTTGGGTGCAATGCCTTGTGCTATGTCGCAACACGGCTGCTCGTGCAACCCCCAGCGCCGAGTCGAGTCAAGTCGATCTTTGTCTACGCTGGCGCTCGATATGTATTTATGTCAACCAAGTGGATTCAACACGACGTTTATTACATGGACCGCATGTCGGCCGCACTGAATGGGATTCTCACCCTCCGGTATGGCAACACCATGCTGGCCCTCGACATCAAGCTCTGGCGCACCTTTCAAGTCGAAATGTTACAATGCCCTCCACCGTCGAACAACGTCGCAGGTGGTGCACAGTATGCCCTCCCACTCGCCCTGGAACCGAAATGACCAATGCAGTTGCAAGAGGCTGTCGATCTCACACAACCAAGAGAGGCTGCGATTATAACGAATGTAAAATAGTGACAAGAGAGATTGAACCCATCACTGCGTTGACGCAAGAGGGATCGACTTCTTTGGTCACCAATGGATCGGCAGTAGTTGCAGTGGGAATCTTTAGCTAGCCAATCAAATTAGAATCTGAGTCACTCGTCGATTTGATTGGCTCTTTGTAGCCAACCAAAACGAACGATGTAACGGTAGTAAGATCGAAACGCGTGATGAAATCTTCCAAGATGCAGGTGCTGGCCAACCGATACTGCATTTATTTCCATGGTTGTGCTCTGCGCGAGGATGGGTTCTTTTGCATCCCCATCTATTGAGGTTTAATTCCAAAATTGTGGGGGCGCCCCAATCGGTCAGGCAAAATGTCGGGCAAGACAGTGCGAATATAACAAATTTGGCCTGAACTTGGACCCAGACGCAATCCCCACGACTTACAAGACGGTCATCGTTGCATGTTAGACTGACTGGATTGCGGCCTTGGCTTTGCGCGCCGCCATGTGCATGAGCACTTGACTTTGCGTCGGCAACTGGTTGCGCATGAAGCTTTCGACGTACGTTTGCTTGGGGAAGTTGACGCGCATGCGGTGCTCCCCATAAATATGCATGCCGACGCCGAGGACAACAACTGCGACCGAGACGCCATAGAGGAGCGAGCCTTGCTCAAGGTTGGTGGGCCAGAACGCGAGTGCCGAGAGCGACGTGTCCGATGGCGGTAACGGCGCGGCGCATGTTGCATCGGGCTGACCCTTGAGCCCCGTCGGCTGGGACGCGTAGAGAAAAAGGTTGCAAGGACCCGACGGCGACGCGGTGCCGCCGCGCTTCATGCGCATGTAGCCGCGCTCGCCCCACATGGATCCCCAGCTGTTGCGGATGATCCAGTACGGCTCGCCGGCGCTTGTGTCGCCATAACCGACGACAATCACCGCGTCTACACATGTCTTGAGACGACGCCATGGTGTTGGATTGTAACGTACGATCGACATAGACGCCATCGCTCTTGCAGTCTGCGGCGTCGTACACGCCGCTGCCATAGTGGCGAAAGCCGTTGCCACTTGCGTCGATGCTGACGGCGATCGGACCATTCTGCAGCGCCGCAACAATCGCATGTTCGTTGTTTTGGAGACTCAGGTACGACGACGTTGCGTCCCATGCCGTGTCGGCGCGGACGTTGGTGCAGCGCGCCGCGTCGAACGCGTCCGTCTTGAGCTTCATGCGGTAGGGCATGTCGGCGTCGCACGTGAGGCCATGGGGCGGCGTGCGCTTGAGGTATTCGTACGCGAGAAATGTCATGCCGCCATCGCAGCCCTTGGACGAACTGATCATGCGATTCGGGTACTCGCTTTGGACGTGCTGGAGGCCGCCCGAACACGTCAGAATCTGCTCAACGCTCAACGGGATCTACGAGGAAGCATAATGGGCAATGACGAAGATGAGAGCGTTGTCGTACCGCGCGCGTGTTGGTCGCAATCGCGACCATCGACTCGACGACGGCGGCGCCCGTGAACGCCCAACAACTGCCGCACGTTCCCTGGTTCTTGATCGGCGTCACGTATTTGCCGCCATCTTTTGTGGACCAGTCGACGCTTCGGGGAAAGTCGGCGGCGATCGACGAGAGGACGCGCGAGTCGTGTTGCCGATGGTGATGCGGGAGCACGACCGCGTCCGGCATCGTCTTGAGGCGAGCAATGTACTCGTTGTCCGTGAGGTCACTCATGGCATTCCACTTCATCGTGTACGACCGATGGGGATTCGTATTGTGTTCTAGGAGACGAGGTGACGGTCGCATGTGGAGCATGATGCATGGGCGAACCTTCGATGACAGCCGCGCTCTTGGCCAGCGCTTGCTGTCGGGCGGCGCGGGACGGACGCGGCGCCGAGTCCAAGTTGTCGTCCATCCCGTGCGACTTGTGGTGTTTACGAAGCGCATCGTCAAACTCTTCGACGGTCGGGACATGCGCTGCCTTGATGGTGGAAACAAGGATCGCGGATGCAAGAATGGCGGCGGCGACGCGCATGATGGAAGAGGAGTCAAGAGGAAGGGAAGATGTCAATCTCCCGACGGTAACGTCTGAAAATCGCAGCGTGGACATAAGAGGGTATGCTTGGCCCCTTCCATCAAATTAATTGCATTGGGGCATACATTGTGTAAATGGTATCCACGCAAGAATCAAATAATACCCTTTTCTGTCGTGTTGACCATGGCGAGTATGGATTGGCTATAAATATTCTCTCCCAATATGATTGGCTGTTTGTCGTACTAGAAGGATCGCAAGCTCCCTTCGAGGTCCATCCACCCTCCACCATTGAGATGTTCTATACGTTGAAAAGCTGCGCTCATTGTCGGTCTGTCTGGCCAATGGTGAATAGAGTCGTTTCGCACAACCTTCTCGAATTGATGTGTTCAAATAAGCGCGGGTTTGAAAGTGAATTGTACGGTGGTCTGGATGGAACTCGAAACATGGTGCCGTTGGTCTGAGTCAGTGGTTCAGCATGAATTTTCATAACCCCGGCCCATATTCAAGCAAAAACAAGAACCATGTATGCTCCAGGGGCGAGAGATGCCTTCACAGGCTTGGTCTACTATGCTCCAGGGGAGCGATGGGCTTTCAACTACTCTCGAGCCGATGGGCAAAAGTATACTAGTACTTAAATACAAAATACGCAAAATAGCCAGTCCGTTACGCGACGCAAAAAGTATACTTAATCAAATTAATATATATCCAAAACAGTCGTCTCCGATCGCATTTTTGGCACACTCCGAAGTGAGTACAGAGAACTGGGGAAAAAGCCGGCCGGGGTTGCGGCGTCGAATATATGTGAACGGCGAGTCAGACATCGACACCAGTCCCAATCGATTCAGGAGGGGGGATTACCTCGAGAACCCTCCTACCGAGCACAACAAAGACAACAAAGCCCAACACACATATCATATACAACTACACAACATACTCCTCGGGTCGAGGAAGTACCTTTTCAAATGAACGTCTAATAGCGTCAGGTGTGATTCGCTTCCAAGCCTTGATCGAACGCTTGATCATGGCCAGTCTCTTTTCAGCCGCGGTCTTCACTGGTATTTCTTCGAGCCAAAGAGTCCGAAGAATCTTCTTGAATGGACCCATGACACCAACATCGAGGGGCTGACATTACTTGTGCAGTTCGCGGGTAGGGGCTCCAGAGTGCTGAACAAGTCTTCCGCGATGGCGTACGCGGACTCTTGGGACACGTGAGCGTCGAAATTGTCCGCCACAATGACGGATGGCCCTCGAATGTACGGTGGCAACATGTTGAGGTACGTTTTCCACACATGCCCGTCCATCCACCCAGATTCTTGCACATCGTAGTAGTGACCGGCGGGATATGTACCGAGCTCTTGCATGTCAATGGCCCCCCCCCGGCGTTCCGTGCACAATAAACAAAATTGGAAGTTTACTACCTAAACACATCACATTAGACGTACATAGTAAAAACGTCGAACCATTAGCGCGACAAGATAACACAGCGGTGACGCGGTCAGAGTGCTTCTGACTTTTGTCAACTTTTGCGGACTTGCCAATCTCTGCCCATATCTTACCCGGTGGCATGTCATAGTATACCGCGGTCTCATCGACATTGATGATGTCGCGGAGCTTGTAGGTCCCGTACTTACCCCAAAACTTGGCCGCAAAGTCGTCTCGGATGCCGTCGAGCTCGGCTTGTACCATCTTGCTGTGGCAGGGCACCCGTTGCGCGAAGTGGTGACGATGTGCAAACGCTTGGCAAAGCTCCAGAAGTCGTTTGTATGGGTCGCCCTTGTCCGCCATGTAGTTTTCAAGCCATTCGCGGTGGTATGTCTTCATGAATGTCACCATGTGCATTGACGTCAAGATGTGCTCTTCACGCCGCACATCCTTCATGAAGGACACGAGCTCATTTGTGAAGGGAATGATG
>VJMH01005460.1:0-20299 GCA_009835185.1 Aphanomyces stellatus | reverse complement strand
AGCAAGCAACCAAATCAACTTGAACGACTTTGCGTCCAAGAACCCAACCCAAGTCGCGCGCGCCGAGCAAAAGGAATGCCAAATCTGCTTTCGTCAATTTGCGATCGGGCGGCGCCAGTACCATTGTCAGCGCTGCACCCGCTCCGTCTGCAACGGTTGCTCGCAAGGAAACAAGCCGATCCCTGAGCTTGGGTTCCCCACGCCGGTGCGCCATTGCAACTCGTGCATGTCCAAGCCGCCGGCATTTGCGTCCCTCGAAGTCGACGGCGACGCCGAGCCCCTTCCTGGCTTTGAGTTCCTCTCCAAGATGGACTACAAGATTGCCGTTGCCGACGTCTCGGGCGAAGGGGTCGAAACGTACAAGGTCGACGTGTACTTTGAACCGAACGCCGCGCACGTCAAGGCGCTCGGTGAAACGCTCCGCGCGAGCGACATTGAAGCCGCCAAGGAGTACGCCATGTCACGGAAGCGCAGCATGGCCGATTTCGAATGGCTCGCCGCCGCGCTCGGCGACCAAGTGACCGCCAAGGCGCTGCCCAACTTTCCCGAGAAGCGCGTCCCGCGCAGCGCCGCCAAGGGCAACTCGCTCCAGACGTTTTTGGCGGTACGACCGTGACGTGGCAGCCTAGATGATGATGATGCTCATGATGACGACGACGTAGGGCTGCTTGGTGCACCCGCTCTACCGCTCGTGCGACGCGTTGAAGGCGTTCTTTGGGCTCACGAACGACCAATTCCGCGCCTTCAAGAATGCTGGTGCCAACACCGAGCTTAAAGTCGCCAAGGAGTACACGGACATCCTCATGTGGCTCCAACTCAAGATGGAGCAAGACCAGATGGAGATCAAGCTCGCGTCGCTCGTCCAGCGCCGCAAGGACAACGAAGCGCGCGTGGCCAAGCAACAAGCCCGCAAGCAAGCGTACGAAGGCCGCAAGGTCAACCAGATTGCGCGCCGGTCGAACGCCCAAGGCCGGTACGACGCGCTGGTCGCGCGCAAGGAAAGCCAAGTCGCGCGCCACACGCGCGAGCAAGAGCGCTTGAAGATCCAAGTCGAGAGCACGCACATTGTGTACGACGACACCAAGGACGACGAGAGTGTCCGCGCGACCGAGGAAGAAGTGCGCCAAAAGGAAAAGGTCGACTTTGTCAAGTCCAAGGACGCGTTCCAGGCCGACACGACCGAGTGGAACAAGGACATGGCGCTCTGGAGTCGCCAGCGCGCCGACTGGTCGGACCACCACAACCCGCCCGTGTCCAAGCAAATCGCCAACGAGTGGCTCGTCAAGGCGTTTGGGATCACGCACCGCTTCACGGCGTCGGGCAACACGGCCGCGATCCCCAAGGAACTCTTGTCGCTTCATGCCAAGGTCCAACAGCTCCAAGACGAAGAACCTGAACTCTTGGAAAACGAAGGCACGGCGCTCGACGACGAGTGGAGCGAGTTGAGCAAGGAACGTGACAACTGGGCCCAAGACCGCACCAACATGAAGCGCGAAGACGAGATGTGCGCCGACGAAGACGTGCGCTACAAGCAAGAGCACGAGCATGTCCGCCAGTACCTCGAATGCCGTCAAGCCAAGAAGGACGGCATCGAAGCCGACCTTGCCGCGCTCGACATGGAGATCAAGGGCCGCGCCAAGGCGTACACGCAACGCAAGGTGGGTCGCCATCTTCTTTTTGTTTGCCCGTCTTTACTCATGAGAATGTTTGTCGTAGCTCCGCCACGAAGCCCTCGACAAGGAATTCGAACTCGAGTGGAAGAAGGCGCAGGATGCGCGCATGGCGTACACGGCCGAACGCATCACGGCGCACGGCGACCGCATCGGACGTGGCAAGAAGCGCTGCGAGTGCTTGAGCGAACAGCTCACGCGCCAGCAAAAGTCGAGCCGCCTCCTCCTCTTCAAGCGCGCCGCCATGAACGAAGAACGCGACGCCGACGTCACGATCTTTACGGAACACAAGGACGGCTGCCGGTCGGCCCTCGACGCCGCGACGAGCAACCTCGCCATGGCGCCCGAGTACGTCGCCCGCCTCGAATCGGACGTTGCGATCAACAAGCAAGAAACCGAGGACATCCTCGCGTCCAACTACCGCACGCCCATGGAAGGCGACGACGTGGACGAGCGCGATCCGTTCATGAACGAAGTCCGCGCGCGCCGCCGTGCGTTCCAAGTCGAATTGGATCAACAGCAAGCGCACCTCACGTCTGAATTTGGCGTGTGCGAGTCGCTTCTCAAGCGCATCACCGACTTTATCGCGCGCTTGAACCAAGAAACGGTCAACGCTGCCGCGGAAGACACGTTGATCGTCGAATACAACGCGTTCCTCGAGTCGGAGAAGAAGCTCATCTCGGACGAAGAGCTGTGCCGCGACCAGAAGAAGCAGTACCTCATGTCGTTGCTCACGGACGCCGGCAACTGGGTCTACGACGCGCTCCACGACCACTCGAAGCGCAAGAAGCGCGAAGCCGACCGCCTCGTCAAGCAAGCGCTGCGCGCGTCCGAGCTCCAACGCCTCGTCCAGCACTTTACGCACCGCGTGATCGAGCAAGAGGAACGCATCATGCGCCAGAAGCAGCGCATTCTCTTGGGCGAACACAAGCTCGAGATGCTCAAGAGCAGCGACTCGTGGTTCTTGTACGTGACGGTGCACACGCCCGACATTGGCAAGCACGACGCCAAGTGCCTCGAAGTCGCGCGCCAGGAGCGCGAGGCCGACATTGTCCAAGGCGGAAAGCTGCTGTCGGAAGACGACGGCGACATTGTGGCCGTGACGGCCGAGCTCGAAAAGTCGAAAGCGTGCGCCGACGAGAAGACGGTCAAGCGCGACGTGTGGGCGTACGTCGAGGACGTGTACAATGCCGAGAAGGCGCAGGAGAAGGACGAAGACATGATGATGACGTCACAGATCCGCGGCCTCGTTGCGCAGCTCGGCGAGACGTTTGAGATGCTCGCGAACCGGTTGGCCGAAGAAGAAGAGAGCCTCCAACACGCATACTCGATCTTGTTCGGCGAAGTCGAATCGATCAAGCTCTTTATGGAACGCATCGAGTCGGAAGAGTCGGCGCTGAGCACGACGGAAAAGAACTCGCTCGCGAAAGAGTCGAACGTGCGCAAGTCCGAGTCGGACTTGGTCGAGCAACGTGCGCGCGCGCTCAGCTCCAACTACAAGTCGATCGCGTCCGAGCACGCCAAGCTCCCGCTCGCGTTTGACGGTGTCCGCAAGACGCGCGCCGGCCGCGAAGTGCCGCTCAAGCTCCGCGACGCCGAGCTCGACGTCGCGCGCCGCCTCGTCAAGGCCCGCAACTACTACGACAAAAAGGCGTGCATTGAGTTTGCGCGCAAGTACGTGAACCCGCCGATGGAGATGAACGAAGTCCGCGACGTGCTGGACTGGCTGCTCAAGGCCGTGGACGGCGACATCAAGGCTGTCGAACGATGGATCGAGTTGAGCAAGGGCGAACGCAAGGAAATGACGCTCTTGGCGACCAAGGCCAACGAGATTGATTGGTCGGCCGACATGTTGACCAAGATCCCTGCGTTCATTGACGTTGATGCGACCATCAAGGAAAAGGGTATGTCGCTGCTCCTCATGGACAAGCACGATAACTCACATGGGACGATTTGTAGGAGTGAGCGCCGTGCATGCCAAGGAACAATGGGTCGTCGAGCTCATCACAGTCAAGCGCGCGATCGCGTCCAAGGACAAGGATCTCATCTCGACGGTTGATGAGACCCTCCTCGTCGCCAAGAAGGAAGAAGGCAAGGTGCTTGCGTGCCTCGACAAGTTGAAGGCTTCCAAGGAAGAAGTCATCAACACGTTGCGCATCGTCGACCGCGAAGAAGCCAAGGCGGTCCGCAATGGCAAGCCCTACGTGGACGCCGACGATGCCGCCGCGCCCGCCGCGCCCGTCGTCCAATCCAACCGCAAGCCCCGCAACAGCCAAAACCGTGCGACTGAGTTGGTCGTCGAGGCCGCAATCCCCGAAGTCGTCGAGGAAACGATCGCCGAAGAAGCGGATGAACAACAAAGTGTCCCTGCCGCGGCGGTCGAAGCCGAGGTCGCACAACCCCAACCGGTGGTGGAGCTGACCCTCTAATGTAATTACAACGCCCGTCGCGGCGACACGGCAATGGATATATAGATTGATATATTAATGGAAGTCTTGTGTGTGTTCTCACAACCATATACTTGGCCCTTGAACGAGTTTACACTTCGATCAAGACGTAGTCGTCGTGCACGGGCTGTCCGTCGACGCTGTAGCCGACGACTTTGGCGACAGGGACGCGTGTGATGCGGCTGTAGGACCGAGACCGCCGCCGCCAGCGCGCGCCGCGGTAGTGTCGGAGAAGGAGCGCGGCCACGATGATGAAAGCTAGTCCCGCGACGATGGCACTCCACCATGGACTCGGGGACGATGGGAACGTGGACGACGCGGCGACGGCCAGGGACGGATGGACGACGGCATTATTGTTGGCGAGACCGGCGTCATGCGGCGCTTCCGTGACGACGCCTTGTGGCTTGCGGAAGGAAGCACCCCATGTCGTTGAGAGCAATGCGACGAACATGTGTCCAGGGAAAGGCGAAGTGGGGTTGAGGAGACGACGAGGTCTTGCGGCGGCGGCTGTGATCTCGCCGACAAAAATACCCAACGGACACCGCCAAGATCACCATGATCCTCCACATTCATTGGGGCTAAATATAGATCCCATCAAATACACTTGCATCCGTCGCGCGATGGCGGCAACTTCATCGCAGAAGGGATGGACGTCAAGGGGACATGCACGTTGCTCTTGTCCCACCGCATGCACGCAGGCGGCGTTGTCGGTCGCATCAACCCACATCTTGAACATTCGCCTGTCGTGTTGTGGCATGATATTACCACATGTCAGTCCGAGCACCAATCTAATCGTAATTTTATAAAATAAGCCAATCAAATATGGTATGAAAGAATATTTTAGCCAACACAATGCGGCCATTTCAAATATCAACTTGTGATCTTGCATTCTCGACGCCTTGCAGCGACTGCCGTCCCTTCGTCCGTCGTCGTATCGCTCGACTGCGTCCTGCTTTCACCATGACGGACGCGCACACGGTCGACGGCATTCCAGCGCCGTGTCCGCTATCGTTGGTGTTACAAAGATGGTGATCATCATCTCGCAGCTTCGTTTGCCTTGGAAATTTGGAGGCGCGCGTGTGTTGGTCAATCTTCGTGTCGCAACACAAATGATAAATTCCTTTAGACTTGGATATCATACCACTGGATTCGAATCTTGCAAATAATTCCCTTCTACAAGTACTGTTGAAGGTGCCTTTTGAAATCCAATGCATCGTCCATCTGCCACACAAGATGTACCACAAAGAAATTGCTGTATCGGGATTACAACTATCTAATTCTTGCCTCTATAAGTTAAGGACGGTCGCGACACCAAGGCATCCGGGCTGGTGAAATCGACGGTTTGTACTGGTTTAAGAATATATTCCATATAAAGGAGTATCTCTGAAACCGCCAAGATCTACGTTCTGATTGGTCAGTATACAAATGTCAAGTCAAACATTCGGGTTCAATGGTCAATGGATCGCGCGACTGGCTCCATTTTCGAAACTTTGGCACCCCGCAACACCGCCGCAAGTCCCAAGGAACAGCAGCAACAACGCGCGCCATGGCCCTTCCTTCCTTCTTCGCTTCCATGAAGCCCATGTCAAACACAACGAAGCACTCGCTCACGATGAACTCACTCTCGATGGATGACGTTGTCTTCAACGTCCAGCGCTTCCGACGGCGCATCAGCAATGGCGACAACTCCAAGGACAACAAGACCCCATCGACCCCCCCCTCGTACCAGACCCGCCATCAATTCTAAGCGTATGATAACTTATGTGTTCCTTCGTCCTCATGCGAAGAGGACGTCTTCGATATCTCGTCTCGCCAAAATGTCCCGCGCTTCGTCACTCCCAAGCATCTCTGGACGCATGTTCTTCAGGTCCTTGGTCAAGAGTCGTGTCGCGGCGTTCCCGCTCGTCAACGCCGCCCCACTCGCCTTGTCCATCGCAAAGAGTGGCTTGTCGTTCACGCGCAGCCCCTCGGCGCCGACACCCGCAATGGCGTCTTCCTCGACGACGACATCGTAGGCGTCGGCGACCGCGAGTCCGACAAAGAAATCGCCGAGATCGTCCCGCAACATGCGCGTCCTTCCATCGCCGTTCGTCAAGCACACAATGTCGCGCGTGTAATTGCCTCGGTAGACGAACGAAAAGCAATACGCGGCGTCCACGTCGGTCCATTGCAGGACGCCATTGTGGATTGGGAAGCTTTTGTTGTAATGGTTGAACTTGATGTGCACGTTGCCGCAGTTGTGGTCGCCTTCGCGCGTCTGTTGGAGCAGTCGTCGTGCCCATGCTGTGATGTCCTCTGGTTCAGTGTTTTGTACTGATGGAGAAGTATCGACAGCGATTGCCGCGATTGAGGACGGCATTGCACCTCTCGTTTTGGTCGGGCTCTTCCGCGACGCAGTTGCCTTGCTCGGTTTGGACGGTTTCTCGATGGATGGAAGGGATTCACGACGTGTTGGTTTCTTAGTCTTTGGCACTGCTACTCCCTTCCCAGGTCGACTTTGAATCGTTTTCTTGTTGACAATCATCCCCACTCGCGCCCCCGCCGCGCCGCCGCCTTCATGCGCAAACACGCTCTCGAATCTATTTTTAGGTTGCAAAAACAGTACTTCAATATTATTATTCTAATAATAATATTTTTAATATTATATTAAAAAATAATATAAAAAATACTAGTACACGAGTATATTATTGAATTCGACCACCTCGATTCTAGAATATATTTCATAAAAATATTTACGTAATTATAATAAATTTGCCTGCTTCGGCGCATTGAAACCTGTTTGCGGACGAACCAGTCGAACATGCAGATTTGGGGTCAAGCAAGCGCTGTCTTCGTCGGCGTCCTTGCCGCATGTAGTCTCGCGTCTGACGATAGCACCCAGCGCAGATCAACCGTACTATGGCCCACGGAAATCGGCGATGATCTCTCACTTCATGGTACTCTGTTGTCCTTCCTCCATCTCGCCTCTGAACGCGTTGGTAGACAACGCGGTGCACTCGACTGGGAAGCATATTCTGCTTGTGCATGACGTGGACGTGTCCTTGGATGTAAGTTCGAAGTCTCCTTCATGAGTCCATGTTGATCTGGTAGGTCCCGTGGGATGCGGCCGCACTCTCACGGATTGAAGTGAGCATCATCCCGCGATCGACGGACGCGATTTCATCCGCCGTGTGGACCCAGTACGCCGCCGCGACTGTCAGCACCATCCACGACACGGCTGGATTCCACATTCGCGTGCATCCGTCTGCCCCCTCCACGAACCTCTCGGTCGTTCAAGAGAGCGTCTCGCGCATCTTGCGAGGTGTCTTGGGGCGCTCGTATGTTGCGACAACATGCACAGCCGGGTGCGAACACAACACGTTCCACTTCAACTCGACTTTTGTCTACGCAAATGCTTCTTGCGACGTCCCCGCCCATGTGGTCCACTCGGCAGACTCGCCTTTGCCGCCGTTTTGTTTTGTCGCGTCGCGCGACGCCTCTCACCTCGTCCCACCATCATTTCTTCCATCAACCGAGACAGTTCCACTTCATGCGAGTCTCTCGTAAGGCAACATGGCCTTCGTTCACCATGACTCCATGTCTCATCGTTCTAGGACGGACTTTCAAGTGCCCTCGTTGTGGCATGTGCGAGCGACCCATCTCGACCTGTCTCCTGGCGCATCTGCCTCCTTGGTACATTCGAATGCGTCCATCACGCTCCCGTCTCATTGTTGCATAGACGTCCATCCATTTCCAGCAAGCTGTCTTTCTCGATGGCGCGTCCGTCGGCAACGTCGGCACCGCCACGCATGTTATCCAAACTATCGCCCAAGGTCCTACAATCTGCCATCATCATCGATGTCGTTCATCATGGACTCGTAGATGGGTTGACCGTCCTCTCGACCAAAGATGGATCTACACGCATTGTGCCTCTCATGTCCTCTCCGTCGTCGCGCCATATCCACGCGGCGTCCACGCGCATCTCTGGCGCAGGTACCACGTCACCGGTCCTTCCGCGTCACGTCCATCCTCATGGCATCCTCCGTCGTAGGCTTCCACCAACTGCTGCATGTGTCTGTGCAAGCGACGATGTCCTCCACTGACTCGTGTCATCTTCTCATCGAGCAGCCCTTCCCCACGACAGCCTACGCCGACATGGATGAATTACGGGTACGTCTTTCCAACTTTGTGGCGTGGGTTACATGTTTGCAGCGCCTCGAACGGTTCAATGCCTTCACAGTCGTTTCGTTTGCCAAACACATTGAAATCGAACGCCCCGCGGCGCTCTCAAGCGACCATGTCGTCGCATTCGTCTTGTGCGATACTCCCCTTCGTCACCTTCCTTCATGCGACTTCCATAGACCCCTCACAGCGCACATGGCTGTGGACATCCCGGTCCATTTCCGCTACCAGTTTCCGTCCAACGAGGTGCTTTATCGGTCGGTCCATCTCGTCGCGCCGTCTCTCTATGTGCATTGCGACAACGACAGCACTGAGAGAAGCGTAAGTTGATGGGACTCTTGGCGCGAGTATCATAATGTCGGTAGGATGACGTTGACATCGCCACTGCTGGGGACACGTCGTTGCGGGCACTGGTGACCAACAAGGCAGCGCATTGGACTCGGTAGTGCTGTGTGTGTCTCCATCCGTCCCTCCAACGCATCTTCATAGCGTGGCGCTCCCTCAACCCCTAGACGCACTCGAGGTGCGCATGCCGGTGGGGAACCTCAACGACGGGGACTTCGTCACGGCATTGACGCTACTCGTGAGTGTCGTTGGCGCGCTTCTTCTTTACGTCGCCTTCCTTCCGTCGTCGACGTCCCGTCTCGCGCGCCCCACGGCCTGGGTCCCGCGCAGCACCAAACAAAGCAAACAAGAATAAAGGATTTTGCATTTTTGTTTCTGACAGTTTCATGCCTCATCCGTATAATTGTCCGGATAAAAGACACCGCACACGCGCCACCATCAAGCGAGCGGACACCCGCGGGAGTCGGGATGGAGTATTCGGGGCAGATGAGTGACGGCCTCATGCACGGCCAAGGCATGCTGGTGTACCCAAACAAGGAGAAGTACACGGGCGACTTTGTACGGGGGAAGCGCCACGGTGTAGGTGTCATGCAGTTTGAAGATGGAAGCGTCTACACAGGTGACACCCTCGCTGTCGGTCGCACGAACATGAGCTCAATGCAACTTGTGTGTGCAGGCATGTGGGAGAATGACTTGATCCACGGCACGGGTGCGCGGCAGTACCCCAATGGGAATCGATACGAAGGGGAATGGGTCCATGGATTCATCAATGGCGAGGTTGTTCTGCTCGTCTCTCGTACATCGAAGCTGATCGACTCGAACAGGGGACGCTACATTACTACGATGGCGATTTTTACACAGGCCACTGGAAAGACGGCAAGATGGACGCCCACGGCGTGTACCAGTTCCACAATGGCGATCGATACGAGGGGGATTGGCAGCAAGACCAGCGCCATGGCCGCGGCACGATTGTGTACAAGGGCGGCGACGGACACATCCACGAGAAATACGAGGTGACACAATCCTTGTACTCGAGAGAGATGTCATGGTGGGTACAGGGCGAGTGGTGTCGGGGGCAGATGCATGGGCAAGGGACGTACTGGTACGGCGACGGCAGTTTGTACGAAGGCGAGTGGCGGCACGATCAAATGCACGGCAAGGGCACGTATGTGTACCACAATGGCAACAAGTACACGGGCGAATGGGTCGAAGATTTAAAAGTACACGATCACGTTTCACAACGCACGATCACGTAATGTCTGTAGCAAGGTCACGGCGTGATGGAGTACACGAACGGCGAAAAGTACGATGGGTTGTGGCACCATGATGTCTTCCATGGCATCGGCACGTTCCGCGACATCTTGGTAGGGTTGTGGCTTTCTGTCCATCCCTCAACCTTGGCTAGGGCAATCAATACACGTGTCACTGGGTGGCCGGGCTCAAGCAAGGCAAGGTAATATACCCCCCCTGTGTTGAGGGGGCCCAAGGGACTGATCGTTTCATTTTGTGTTGCCAGGGCGAAGCTATCTTCAAGAACCGCGACGTGTTTGTGGGCGAGTGGGGCCGCGACGGCAACATTGCGTGCGGCGTCCTCACGTATGCAAACGGCGACAAATACGAAGGCCAGATGATTGCCCAAGCGTACGATGCTTTGTATCTTACATTTGTCATTTTGGATGTCTAGACGACATGGCACGGGCACGTTCTACTGCAAGAGCGACGGAAAGAGTTACCACGGCGAGTGGCAGCACAACAAAAAGCAAGGGCCGGGGAGCCTCCGCTTTCCGAGTGGCGAAGTGCTTCGGGGCGAATGGAAAGATGGTACGCTTCTTCCTGGGTCGCTCGCCTTTCAGTTTGCCCCGTCGTCGCCGTGGATCGAACCCACGTATTAAATTAAACCCCCATCGTCGTCGTCGTCCTCGCGTCTACCCCGAGCCAGTGTACCGCATGACAAGGTTGTCGGTGGCGGGAACGACCGCGGTGGCGGAAACGACCGCGGTGGCGGGAACGACCGCGGTGGCGCCGCCATTCTCGATGATGGCGCCGCCCCCAGCAATCAGCTGCGTCAAGTTGCGCGGGACGGAGCTGCTCTTGCGCTTCACGGGGATCGTGCGGAACGACGTCTTGATGAAGCGATGGCTGCCCATCTTGAACGAGTTGGTTGGGCGATTGGCATCACCAATCGAATCGCCGCGGTGAAAGCTCGCGAGATGGGGAAGCTTGATGTTGTACCTCGAGGGCTTGGGGGGGCGGTGGGCCCCAAGTTTGGGTGTCTGGGCCTTGGTTTTCACGTCGGGTGTCATTGCGCTGTCAGTGTTGAGTGCCAAGGAGCTACCAGCGTCGCTATCGAGCATGCTGCTCGTGTCTTTTGAGAGACTCACGATGCTCATGCGATGGCGACCATCGTACACATGCGCAGCGTCGATTTGGATCGGATGGAGGTCGTAGAGCGGACCAGTGTTAGCTTTGAACGACGTCGTGGAGGCGAGCGTGACAGGTGCGACCGACGACGAGCCAGACGACGAGCCAGAGCCACCGCCCGTCGCGTACGAGAGCGTCCCGTTGGGCGGCGCGCCGGGTTCGAGGAACGAGCCACGGACGAGTGTGTGGCGGCGACCATGGGCGACACTCGACGATGGCTGCTTGGAGATGACGCGGACGCCGATCACGGGCACTTCTTCGAGCGCGACGCGGGACTTGATGATGACGCAGTAGCGCGGCGCGTTGAACGCCCAGTACGTGTTGCGCACCATGTATATCGCAAGGATCTGGAGTCGCTGGATCGCAAAATCAAACACGTTAAAGTTCCACGTGAATGCGACGTTTTCAACGAGGGTGCAGTTGGCGTGGACAAGTCCGTGGACCATGTCAAGGTGAAGCGACTTGTCCATCGCGCCAGCGTTCAAGCCCATCGAGACCATCGTGCCAATGAGGCAAATCATAATGATAAAGAGCATGTACTTGGCGAGGGACCGCATCGAGAGCGGATACGCGTCGTATGCGATGACGGCCGAGAAGCCGAGAATGCCAAAGATGTTGTACACGATCACGAGCGGATCAAAGTCGTTCAAGGCCATGATGGCCATGGCGTAGCAAATCTAAAGATGTCAACCAATGTGTGGTCGAGACGACGACGACGTACCGCCTGCGTGATGAAAAACCACGAGTCAAAGTACCCGAGTACCGTCACAGTCATACGCCAATTCAGCTGCGACCAAAAGTAGAGCACGAGCCAGAGGACGCAAAACATAGACACGAGTCGACCGAGGGTCACGTTGATGTAATGGAGCAAGAGCGCTTGGAAGGGCGAGTAGTAGACGAGACACCACGCAGTCGTAGCCAGCGCGATGCGCGTCGCTGTGGGTTTGTGCAGCGACCAGTAGAAAGCGATCGTTTGACCAAAGAGCTTTTCAAACACCGATGTGCTCACGTCATACTCTGACAGTTCTTGGAACGGTTGAACGGCGCAAAGGATGCCTTTGATGGCAGCCGTGGCGAGCCCGCTTTCCGTCTCGGCATGGGAGGCCACGAGGCCGCCAACAGACCGCCGGGACGTGTACGAGCCTACCAACCACAGATGACAACCATGGAGAATATATATATCCCACGACACCTGAGGAGGCGCGTGTGACGGGCCGAAAGTTGGAGCCTGTGAAATACTGCCGCCCCGACCCACTGAGACTGCCCCGTCGCCGGTGGTACCGATAGACGCGGTCGAGGAACTCTTTGAGTGTGTACATGGCTTTGATTTCGTCGTCCATCAACATGGGCTGGCTCCGAAGAAAGTCCGTCGTGGCCGAAAAGAGCCGCGTCCCGACGGTGTCTGGCATCGTCGACCGCGGCGCGCACCTGGGGAGCACTCGCTTTGGTCTAAATTTGGCGCGACTTCAATTATAGATCTCTCCCAGGTTACGTGTTGTTGCACGAGTTTGGACACCGCGAGATTCGAGACTTGGACCTGTGTCCCATCTCTCATGAAGCCATGATCAAGCTGGGTCGCTCAACTCGGCATCCGTTGTCCATGCAGAGACGTTTGTATGGATGCGGTCGCCACACCCAAACGCGTCGTGGGAGCGCGCCACGTATGATTCCGACCTCCCCCAACTTCAACGACCTCGTTCGATCGTATCGTATACGTTGCCAGAGGTTTTCTGTGCGTCAACTTCTTCTGCGATCGGCCGCATATTCCACAACCCCAACGCATACTCACATCTTCTCTTCACATGTCGACAAACTTTTGCTTCGACGGGCAAGTCGCCATCATCACGGGCTCCGGCGCAGGCCTTGGCCGTGCCTACGCCCATCTCCTCACCGCACACGGCGCCAAAGTGTATTACCTGGAGTAGATCGACCATGCGTCTCACATGGAAACAGGATCGTGAACGACGTTGACGTGCGTTCTGCCGACCAAGTTGTGCACGAGATCCGCGCCAAGGGTGGCGTGGCCGTCACCAACTACGACTCGGTGACCGACGGTACACCTTTGACACTGGGCTCTTTGTACCAACACGATGAACATGCAGGCGCCAAGGTTGTCGCGACCGCCCTCGCAGCCTTTGGCCGCGTGGACATTGTCATCAACATGCCGGCATTCTCTGCGATCGTATCTTCCCGAAGATGACTCGCGCGGAATGGGATGCCGTCAAGAGCGTTCATCTCGATGGCAGTACGTCAATAGACCGACCACCTGAGAGTCCAACATCCACGTACTCAATAGGTTTCGCCGTGACCCGTGCGGCGTGGCCACACATGCGCGACCAAAATTTCGGCCGCATCGTCAACATCGCGTTCAACAGTGGCCTCTATGGCATAGCAGGTCAAGCCAATTATGGTACATTATGCCCCTCTCGTCACCGCCCTCATCCCGTCATCTGTACGTCTAGGGGCAGTCAAGGCTGCCATGGTCGGCTTCACCAAAGCATTGGCCAAGGAAGGTGCGCGCAACAACATCAAGGTGAACGCCGTCGCGCCGGGTGCTGGCTCGAGCATGACGGCTACGGTCCTGCCCGAGGAGGTTGGATGACAGACTCGATGTGCGTCTCATACTCGTCGACATAGGTCGTCAAGCAATGGAAGCCAGAGTACGTTGCACCGACCATTGCCTTCTTGGCTCATGAGTCCGTGCCGTGCACCGGCGCCGTCTTTGAATCTGGCGGCGGCTGGGTCGCCCAAGTCATGCTCACGCGCTCAGAAGGCCACTTCTTCGACCTGAACAAGGAGCTAACGATTGATGGCGTCGCGGCGCATTGGAAGGTGATCACGGACTTTGACAATGCGACGGACCCCGAAATTGAAGAAACCACGCCGCAGCTCAAGCAAATTCTTGCCAAGTTGAGACGGAATGGTTACATGTTCGCGAGTAAGTGTGTGGTTGCCACAAATTGGCTGCCGCTGGCAATGTGGGTGACGCCCATCGATTCAGATGCAGTGCAAAAATGGAAATATTTATCTCCAAATTTATCCAATACACCGCATTGTTTTCGTGAATTTAATGATGCCAAAGTCCCTTCTTGGTGACGTCATTCCAATCCGTTCTGTGAGAGTGCCACGTACGATTCCGACGCGTGGGTCGTCCCCCAACTTCAAGGACCACGAAAGATGATAAAGTATGCGTTGCCAGAGGTTTTCTCTGCTGCGTCAACCTGTGCCGGCTTCATCTGGAAACGGCCTCAGATTCCGCGACCCCAACGCACCACGCCCATTCTCCCTTCTTCTACCTCTCTCAACATGTCGACCAACTTTCGCTTTGACGGGCAAGTCGCTATCGTCACGGGCTCCGGCGCGGGACTCGGCCGTGCCTATGCCCATCTCCTCGCCGCACACGGCGCTAAAGTGTACAATCTGTGGAAGATCGACGATGAGTCTCACATGGAACCATTGCAGGGTTGTCAACGACGTTGGCGGCGCCAAGGACGGCGCCGTGCGTCCCGCTGACCAAGTTGTAAATGAGATCCGCGCGAAGGGTGGCGTTGCCGTCGCCAACTACGACTCGGTGACCGACGGTACACCTTTGACACTAGGCTCTTTGTACCTACACGATGAACATGCAGGCGCCAAGGTTGTCGCGACTGCCCTCGATGCCTTTGGTCGCGTGGACATTGTCATCAACAACGCCGGCATTCTCCGCGATCGTGCCTTCCACAAGATGACTCGTGCGGAATGGGATGCCGTCAAGAGCGTCCATCTCGATGGCAGTACGTCAATAGACCGACCACCTGAGAGTCCAACATCCACGTACTCAATAGGTTTCGCCGTGACCCATGCCGCGTGGCCACACATGCGCAACCAAAAGTACGGCCGCATCGTCAACATCACGTCCATCAATGGTCTCTACGGTCAAGCCGGGCAAGCCAATTATGGTACATCCAAAGTCTTATCTTCATGCTCCTGATCACGTCGTCAAGCATCGGTCAAGGCTGCCATGGTCGGCTTCACCAAAGCATTGGCCAAGGAAGGTGCGCGCAACAACATCAAGGTGAACGCCGTCGCGCCGGGTGCTGGCTCGAGCATGACGGCTACGGTCCTGCCCGAGGAGGTTGGATGACAGACTCAATGTGCGTCTCATACTCGTCGACATAGGTCGTCAAGCAATGGAAGCCCGAGTACGTTGCGCCGACCATTGCCTTCTTGGCTCATGAGTCCGTGCCGTGCACCGGCGCCGTCTTTGAATCTGGCGGCGGCTGGGTCGCCCAAGTCAAGCTCACGCGCTCGGAAGGCCACTTCTTCGACCTGAACAAGGAGCTAACGATCGATGGTGTCGCGGCGCATTGGAAGGCGATCACGGACTTTGGCAATGCGACGGACCCCGAAATTGAAGAAACCACGCCGCAGCTCAAGCAGATTCTTGCCAAGTTGTAGACATGTGTGCATACGCTGGTGTGCGGCCGCCGCCGGCTGTCGTGTGTGTCGCCCAGATTCAACTAAAGTGCAAAAACGGAAATTTGTCTCCAATTTCATCCAATCCGCGGCGTTGGTTTCGTCGTTTTCATCATACAACATGAATGATTGGTATGCGAAAAGTCGCTGCGAAACGCCACACACACTGTCGTCTGGTTGTAATCCAAGGTGAAGCGTGCGTCGCGCAGCGGCCACGGCACACAAGCGGCCTGTCTGGGCATTCTTCATTCGACTTTCTTCCATGCACGCGCCGAGCTTCCTCCGTTGCCTGGCCGTCGCCGCCGCGCTCATTACATTGGTGGATGCCATCAACCCCATTGAGGTCAAGGGCACGCGCCTCTTTGAAATCGGGAGTGGCAAACCCTTCCAAGTCAAAGGTGTCGACTATTACCCCCGTCCGAATGCTGGCAAGGACGATGTCAACAACCACGATGTCTTCACCGACGACTACGAAGACATGTGGCGTCCGCACATCCAAGAATTTGTCGCGCTCGGGGTCAACACGATCCGTTTGTACGCAGTCGATCCGTTCAAGCCCCATGACAAGTTCATGTGTGCGCTCTCGGCCGCCGGCATCTATGTGGTCGTCGACCTTGCGGCCCTCTGCGAGAACTGCGCCATCACCAAGGACCCGTACCCGGCGTGCTACCCACCGCAGCTCAAGACCCGCGGCCAGCAGATCATCACGGCCTTCTCCAAGTACAACAACGTGCTGGCCTTCAGTGCCGGCAACGAAGTCAACCACTTTGTCAAGGACATGAAGGTCAACGCGCCATGCCAGAAGAAGTTCCTCCGTGACATGCGTGCCTTCATCGACTCGTGCGCGGCCAACATGCGGTACATTCCCGTCGGCGTCGTCCTCGCCGACTCGGACCGCGACGACAACACCCTGTATTACAGCTGCCGCACGGATCCCGCAGACACGTTGGAAAATGCTGAATGTACGTCCTACAACTGACCGTCGTTCCAGGAATTTGAATTTTCGCTCCATTTTGTAGGGTACGGCCTCAACGCGTACTTGCAGTGCGATGCGCCTGCGACCGCCACCTCCATCGGCCCAGGCTACAAGAAGCTTCTCGATGACTTCAAGTCGTACAAGCTTCCCATCCCGGCTCTCATGACCGAGTACGGCTGTCTGAACAAGGGCTTCCCGACCATCAAAGGATACGCGGCGCAGCGGACGTGGATGGACGCCGCATGGTTGCTCTCGTCTGAGTTTGTCGACGTCTTTGCCGGCGGGCTTGCGTTTGAGTTTTCGACCGAGAATGCCAACTCGAAAGCCGACGCGCCGTTCCCGTTCACGTCGTTTGGGACACAAAACTACGGCCTCGGGTACTTTGACCCCGCGACATGTGAAGGCACCGCCGCGTCGCCTTGCACGTACAAGCGCATGCCCAACTTTGACTTGCTGGCGGCGCAGTACAATGCGAGCAAGACGGCGTCGCTCCCGGCCAAGTCAGCGTACACGCCGTCGATCACGACCTTCCCTGCGTGTCCGTCAAGCGTCCCAACGCTCAAGAGCATTGTCTGGCCGTCAGATACAACCAAGGACGAGCTCTGCCCCGACCTCAAACAGACCAAGCTCTGTCCTGGCGACATCATTCACACGGGTGGCAAGCCCTCTGGTATGGCCAAGGGCCCCAACTCGACAACGACAGCGCCGGCCAAGTCGACTGGCGGAAGCTCCTCTGCTGGCGCGGCGGCAACAGCCACCGCCGTGGCCGTGGGTATGACGACGTGGTCTCTCCTCGCCTAAGCGGAAGCGAGCGATGCTTCGTTCAAAGGAAAACGAGTCAACTATGAAAATGATAGACACAGGTAACACCCAATATCAATAGAGCAATCCAATATAATACTCTCGAGTGTCTCAGTTGAGGTCCCACCTCCAGTGGAGTTTGTTCACGCTGTTTGGACGCTTCCATGTGCGGCCACGCGCGCGAGGACCCATTCGATCGCATTTGAACCAGGCGCTATCAACTAACCCAACGCTACACTCAACTGTTGCTTGGTGACACACACTCTCCAACAATGTGTGGCAAGGCCCGCGCCGACAATGTCCCTGAATCCTTCAAGATTGGCAAGCCCCTCTAGTTGTCCACGGCACCCGTCCATCTACACAAGAACGGCGGAAATGATGACTCGACCTCAACCATGATTCATCCCAAGCAGACATGCGCTGGTTCGTGCATTACGCCTCGTGCTTCACGGTGGCAGTCCTTCCCAGAAGGAACGGACATGACGTCACTCGTCATGGGGTTCCCTTGAACGTCGTTCCTATTCTCCCCATGCAACGAGGTGGTCCAAGTGGATAGCATCCCGGCCTACTTGCTTCGTGAACTTGTGCACCAGCACCGCCGTAGACACTTGCTAAAGGCAAACTCTTGCCAAGAACGTCGACCTCGAATTATCATATTCTTGCCAACACGCTGGTCAAGGAGGTTGGAACCATCTGCTTTGTTCTTTTGTGCTTACCGTAAAGCTCAGAATAGCTAACCACTCAAAACTACCCCCAAAACTCACAATAACTCACCAATGGTACCACTCGAAATCAAAATGTGCGCATCAAAACGGTTTGCAAAATAAATATAGATATAATTGTTTACAAATATCAAGTGTAATTTATTGTCTATTTAATATGTAATATTATTACCGAAATTATCCGGAATCATTTCAAAATAACTCACCACAGTAAAAAAATGTATCACCACCAGAGCCGAAATTGCTTGGTTAGTTATTCTGAGCTTTACGGTAACACGAAACCTATATTTTCCAAATTCTGGCCAATCCGCAACGAGGGTTTTGAATATTTCGGTCGATTTTGTGTCACACGTGGCTGCACCTGCGTAAATTCCTTGCGAAATGCCCGAACGAGATAGACAACGCTAGTTGACACCTTGGCCATCTAGTCATTCATCAATTGACCATATCTTTCATGCTCGCCCCACTTGCCCTTCAATGCATGGTCTTCGCCGCCGCGCTCATGATGACGTCGGTGGATGCCATCAACCCCATTGAGATTGTCGGGACCCGCCTCTTTGAAGTCGGAAGCGGCAAACCCTTCCAAGTCAAAGGCGTCGACTACTACCCCCGTCCGAATGCGGGCAAGGACGACGTCAACAACCACGACATCTTCACGGACGAATACGAAGCCATTTGGAAGTCGCACATCCAAGAATTTGTCGCACTCGGGGTCAACACGATTCGGCTGTACGCCGTCGATCCGTCCAAACCACATGACAAGTTTATGTGTGCGCTCTCGGCCGCCGGCATCTATGTCATCGTCGACCTTGCGGCCCTCTGCGAGAACTGCGCCATCACCAAGGACCCGTACCCGGCGTGCTACCCGCCGCAGCTCAAGACTCGTGGCCAGCAAATCATCGCGGCCTTTGCCAAGTACAACAACGTGCTGGCGTTTAGCGCTGGCAACGAAGTCAACCACTTTGCCAAGGACATGAAGACCAATGCCCCGTGCCAGAAGAAGTTCCTCCGTGACATGCGTGTCTACATTGACTCGTGTGCGGCCAACATGCGAAACATTCCCGTCGGCGTCGTCCTCGCCGACTCGGACCGTGACGCCAACGCGCTCTACTACAGCTGCCGCACGGATCCCTATGACTCCTTGGAGAATGCAGAATGTACGTCCTTCAACCTTACCATCATTCCAAAGAACTCAATTTGGGGCTAGGGTTTGGCCTCAACGCGTACTTGCAATGCGATGCACCTGCGACTGCCGCGGCCATCGGCCCAGGCTACAATAAACTCCTCAACGACTTCAAGTCGTACAAACTTCCGATTCCGGCTCTCATGACCGAGTATGGCTGTCTGAACAAGGGTTTTGCCACCGTCAACGGGTATGCTGCCCAACGCACTTGGATGGACGCTGCGTGGCTGCTCTCGGCTGCGTTTGTCGATGTCTTTGCTGGCGGGCTTGCGTTTGAGTTTTCGACCGAGAATGCCAACTCGAAAGCCGACGCGCCGTTCCCGTTCACGTCGTTTGGGACACAAAACTACGGCCTCGGGTACTTTGACCCCGCGACATGTGAAGGCACCGCCGCGTCGCCTTGCACGTACAAGCGCATGCCCAACTTTGACTTGCTGGCGGCGCAGTACAATGCGAGCAAGACGGCGTTGCTCCCGGCCAAGTCAGCGTACACGCCGTCGATCACGACCTTCCCTGCGTGTCCGTCGACCGTCCCAACGCTTAAGAGCATCGTGTGGGCGTCGGATGCGACCAAGGATGCGCTTTGCCCCGACCTCACGCAGACCACGCTCTGTTCTGGCGATACGATTTTCACGGGCAAGTCCAAGGGTGGGAATAATTCCCCCTCTGGTAAATCGCCAGCCAGCGCCGCCACAACGACGGCGACCGCCGTTGCGGTGGGGGTCATGTGGTCTCTGCTGGCGTGAGCTGATGGAGGAGATGGCTCGTAGCTGGACAGCGCGCGATCATGAGAGTTAAATATCAACATGTTGTGCAACAATGACACACGACGTCAGGCATGACAAGGACCACGGGCTCAATTGAATCTCACATGAATAGGATTTGGACATTCGATCGTCCACAGTCAACGTATCTTGATGGGATAGCGAAGCCGACTGGCTACGACAATCCTTTTGTTGCCAAGGAATCTTTGTGTTGGTGGCGTTGATTCAGTGGTAACGAAGCATATCGGAACGGCGACGTCGGGCGCTAAAGTCTCATCCGGTAAAGATCGACCAACAAAGGGGCTTGCATTCAACCCAACCAATCCCGCTTGTTCCAATTCGTCCGACTCTCTC
>VJMH01005459.1:0-10593 GCA_009835185.1 Aphanomyces stellatus | reverse complement strand
GATGGTATTATTTTTCAGATCTAAATATCCCTTTTTCCAAAGACTAGATTGATTGAGTCAAAAGTAATAAACCTGGTCATCCCGTGCCCACGTGTTTGAAATAGTAGTGTTTACTTCAAATTGGACGACCAGGGACCATTTTAATGGCCCCTTGTCGATTTCAAATGGATATTCATATTAAAATATGAATATCCATTTGAAATCGTCAAAAACTGGCGCAGCTAGACTCCATGCTTGAAGCGCGTGCGTTCTATCGTTGGGTACAATCGAAAACAAGACTCATGTATATGTGGCAGCCATGTGGGCTCAGTGGTCTACGGCAAATTCTTTCGAATGTACTCCACTCGGAGATATATTTTATTACTCATAGAAAACCATGAAGAAGCAATTTAAGTCGAAGAGACCATTATTTTAGCGCAGAAACTTTTATCCCCCATTCCGACCATTCGTGACAAACTGCGTCCATTCAAAATGCTACTTGCCAGGCAAAATGATGCAAAATGATCACGTTAGTGCTGTTCTATTGTTTATTGCATTTTAGGAAAGACTTACATTGGCTGCATTCAGCATGGCGTTATTTCGCACTTGACGCAAAATATTGTCAAACATGCGAAAGCAAATCGGAACCTTATCGAGTGTGACTGAAATTTTCGAACGGTTGCGATGCTCGAAGAGGGGATCTTGGCCGTTCAAACACTTGGCCTGTGTTGATCGGATCGATCCTTAGAGCCCCAACTGCGAATGTTCTTGTCTCCATCCCTTGTTTATCTCCATGTGATGGTCTCAACATTAAGTGCCTAAAAAACTCACTCAAAAATCTTTAAAATCTGAGCTATTTGGCGTGCATTTGGGATGATTGAGCTGCGGAATTCGACTTCACAGTGAAAAAGAGTCCGCGCTCAAATAATTCAGCCAACTGGGCAACGTGATAAGTGGCCACATCCAATGTCATTAGGATCGGACGGTTGTTAGCAAAATCATATCCGGATATTAGCGGATATCGCCGATCATTCTGTCAATCTCCCAATCATCACAATATGATGCAAGCAACCGGCCACCACCATCGCCTGCCCCCACCTGAAGTTGTCGTCCAGATAGTCTACTACTTGGACGACTCTGCCACGGTCTTTGCCTTCTTGAACGTGCTTGGTACATCCGACAGCCGAGGGCCGCTCGAACCCCTCTGGCGTCTTTGCTTGCTCCACAACCACAAGTCTTTGTGGCCAAGTCTATGCCTGACCAAAGACGTCGTGCGAGATCCAGTGTCCCGCCGCCACGTGGAAGCTGTGCTCCAATACTGCCCTGCTGTGGAAGTGTTGTGGGTCGAGAGCTTGGACTGGTTGCTTCGTTACGTCGGGCCTGCGACTGCACTTGCATGGAAGGCACTAATACCTCGGCCCTCCGATTGGATTGGCAAATGGGTGCAACTCCCCATCACAACCGTGGACGTGACGACAAAGAATCAATTCCTGCTTGGAGGCGTGTTGGTCGCGGCATCTCGGGGTCATTTTCCTCGTTTAGAAGGCGTGACCGTGCGTCCCCAGGTATCTCTTGGCCACATGTTGGAAGTTGCAGCCCGTTCGGGCTCGAAATTGATCGATTTGGATCTCCGTTGTGTAGACGATGAAATGATGACGACGACGATGACGCGGCATGCCATCCATTGGCTCACGACTGTCCCCGTCCGCACGTTTCGGTTTATGCCGCTGCCATTTGACCCATCGGTGGACAAGGCGCTTCGAGCAGCTTTTTTCTCGGCCTTGTTTCAATGCCCTATGCAAGTACTCGTGTTGGCCAACTTCAAACAATGTGGGTATGATTGGACTGTCTTTCCGCTGGGCATGGCGGCCTTGGTCATCGATGGCAATCTCCTCACGCCAGAAAATCTCATTCAACTCGCCGACGTTCTTCCCTTGTCCCCTGCCTTGAAACGCTTGAGTCTGGTGGACATGCACCTTGGCAAGGATTTCGAAGCCAACGACACGACAGTGTTAGCACGCCTCTTGGAGGCCCAAGCCACATCCAATATTACAACTTTGCAACTCCATGCATGGGCATACCTCTGGAACTTGGATTGGGCCAGATTGGAGCCGTACCTTCAACGCACGACACTGCAGAATTTGTCGTTGACCAACAACTTTGGTGCGTCCAAGAATTATAGTCGACATATCGCCCATGCCCTCCAACGCAACAACTCCATTCGACATGTGGATTTGAGTCACAATCGACTGTGCAAGGCTGATATCATGGCGCTACTAAACTGCACTTTGTACCGAAGTGTGCCGTTGGCGATGCTCTGCGTGTCAGGTTGTAGTAAGCCATTTGCAGAACATGACAAAAGGCAACTCCGTACCATGGCACGAGACCAGGGAATCGAGAATTTCATAATTCGCTAAACTGACTCAAATGATCATGCACGAGTTGTGGTCGTTTTTACTGTATGCGCAACAACTCTCAAACTCCCTTCTCTCGACGCATGGATGTTTGCAATAAGGGCAGTTCATACTTCATGGCAGCTCGAAATGGAGTGTTCCCGCGCCCTCATGGAAAAGTATAAACCCACACCGCCATCAATGACATATGTTGCTGCATTCAAAAAGAGTCCAAGACTTTATTGCCCGAGGGTCTTGGTCTGGAGCGTTTTCGCACCGTAGTCGGCCAAAAGCGATCGAAGCGTTGCTTCGTCGACGGCGCCCGTGTGCACAAAGTACTGACGTTCGGGAATGTCCAGCAAGACAGCATATACACCTTCGGGGGTTTCGTCCATCCCAACAAATTGCTGAATCTGTTGGCCCACGCCATTCTCTCGATCGGTATTCGTAAAGAAAATGGCACTTGGTTCGTCTGAGATCGTACACACATCGCCCTTGCAGACGACGCCCTTGGCCGATTCACTGGCGAGTGTCGTCAACGCCGCCACGACCGTCTTCTGGGCATCAGCATCCAGCGACTCGCAAAAGACAATCAGTGATGGCTTTTCATTGATGGAGAAACCTCCCGAGTGGACACCGTGGGCGAGATCCACTACTGGTTTGGGCGCCCAGGGGAACGCTGCTGGGTCGGAGCTCACGAGCGAGACAGCGTTCTTGTTGACCACAGGGCGGATGGGGCCGCGGTTCGGACCCAAGACAACCAAATGCGGAATGCCCTCGACGCCGAACATTTCCGTCAATTCTTCATATGCGGATTGGGCAGCGTCAAATGGCAGAGCCAGCCATGGCATCTTTTGACGATACGCGTCAAACGAGGACGAGTCTCGATCGCCACTCACAAACACAATCTCAAGGTCGTGGCCGGCGGCCTTGGCGTTGTCATAGGCCATGGCCAAATGGGGCGTAAAATGTTGACACGGACCACACCACGATGCTGAAAAGTAGAGCCCCAAGTGCTTGCCTTTCAACGCTTCAGTCGTGAATGACTCGTTGGCTTTGTTGATAAAAGCATTTCCGAGGAGTTGGGGCAGCGTCTTGGGCACATATGGAAACTGATTGCCTTCGAGATCCGACATAATCTTGCCGCGCGCGTTGGCATTGATCGTGTCGCCATATGCATCGATCAAGACCAAGGTTGGGATGCCTTGCACCTTGTACTTGGCATTCAAAGCTTCGTGGACGTCGCGAGCCGCATACGGCACCGCCGCCCACGGCATTTCGCCATAGTACTCGTCGAACGCGGCTTGGTCCTTGTCGGAGCTGACAAAAACAATCTCAAATGGCACACCCTTGGATTGCATAGTCTTGTAGTACGTAGCCAAAATGGGCGTAAAGTGGCGGCAGGGAGGGCACCAGTGGGCGCTAAAGTAGATGCCAACGGTTTTGCCTTGGAGGTGGTCATTGGTTTTTGTGGCATTTGCCTCCGCCTTGGTGAGGAGCGATGGCCCAAAGAGAGCTTCAAAGGCAGACATGATCGGAACGTTGGAAAATGAAGTCTGGGCGGCGCTGCCGAATTCACCTCTGACCAGTCCCAGGTCACTCTCTGAGAGTGGCACAGGCACTCTCTGTAAAGTGCATGCACTTGAGGTGTGTACTTGTTCGTGGATCCATATCCGGATATAATATCCGGATGACGGTTTGAATGTTGAATGACCCCCAGAAAACACTTCAAGTGCACGGACACCATCTCACCTTCCTTGGTCGAAAGTGACCAACACTCCAGGGTCCACAGAAGAATCTACTTTTATCCATCAGCCAATCAAACGCCGCACCTAATGGATGCAAGCCCCGTCTCTCCTTCGCAAACGCTGTGTCATGACCCAAAGAATTGAGTGCTTTAATGAGGTTTCCATGTTCGGCTAATCCCAATATTTCAAAGGCACAAGAAACATAATACCACTGATCGCATCGACAACGGAGGCAGGCTGTGTTCGATGTTGATGGTCTCGTTCTGCAAGACAGTAAATGCCAAGATTGTCTTGGCCAATAGTAGCTCTGACCAAGACGTTTGTGGCTCGAGACGGTCACAAGACCCTGAATGCTAACCACAACTTGTCGGGCTCACGTGAATCGAGGGCGAGCCCCAAGTGCATTCGTTGGACCAAGTGGGATTCCTCAAAATCTGGGACCTTGCTCCATCCAGACGCTTTCGAAGCTGCGTTTCTAGCCCCATGACTAGCGCCACGATGAAACCGCCAGTGACTTGACCTACCTCGCTGCCCAGAATCGCATCGTCGCGATCAAAACGAGTACCCGACACTCGTCTTGCTCGCCGCGCAAATGGCGACACTGTCAACCACAAAAGCAGGACAAAACTACTATTTCGTGGATTCTCCATACAATGCAAGCGCTTAGGGAGTAAAGGGGCTTGTCCAAGGTCAACATTACGATGGTGGACGAACCCAGAGGGATGGAGCGTTTCAAACAACGCTTGCGAGCGATCCTTTCTAGACATGACCATAATAGATTTTCACGCCTCAGCACGGCGCAAGCCTTCCTGTCACTCTCCTGGCGAGATACGACAAAATAAATTCATGTTTTGTGGGAAGATTTGGAGCTCACTCCTCGCCAAGGCACCGCCTGCACGAAATTGCGCACACCGGAGAGTAGCAGAGATGGGCGATGCTCTGTCGTCGCTTGTAACGAGCGGTGAATCGCGTTTGAAGCATTTAGGGGAATGATGGGGAAATAAATGGTGCTAACTCGTGGAAATCCCCGAAAATGGTGTGCAAAAACCTTTCCCATCGATGGATACACCAACGCTGCAAGTGTGATCAGTTTAATGCCTATTTGGGGTGACTTTCATGTGGACCGAATTACTGCACTCCGGATACCAAACAAGCCACTGCGGCGACGAAAGCTAAAGTGTTCGCCAACCAAACTTAGCGGAGGTCGGGTGTATAATTCTGTGCTGACACTCGCTTGGCGAGGAGTGAGCCCCAGTCTTTCCATGAAAAAGGGGGTTGATTGTATTTTTCTCGTCAGGCCAGCGGCAGGTAGGCGCTTGCGCCATGCCGCTCCCAGACGAGGCCTGTAAAATTGCGTATTATCCTGTCTGTATCCGGAAGCATGTGAAAGTCCAACATCCAGAGCACCCGAATAAAATGGAGCAATCACTTAATGTCCGTTGCATAAGGCATACCGGTACTTTAAATAAGTGAAAACATACTTCCTCTGCTCCAAATTGCTGGCCGAACTCAACTTTTTTGTGACCCCAAAAATTCATATCTTGTCAGAAATTAATAAGCCATATCATATTCGAAAGTTCATAAAAAATAGAGGGAGTGTCCATTGAGTGGAAAGCGGGAAAATTTCATGTAGGCGCTCAAAATCGACATCGTTCAAACGGCTTCAGAAAAAAAAAGTTTATTATATTTTGCAAAAGTACGGGGTGTGCCTCGATCGATTGATATGGAATTCGCGCGGGCTGGCCGAGAACTGTCGGATGCCAACAAGATCGACATTGTGAAGATGCTGCAAGAGCACATGGTCAACGGCATGCTAGCGCGCGGTGCCATTGGCGACGTAGCTGCACGACTCAACGTCCATCGCGACACGGTGTCGAAGGTTTGGAACGCATTCCTGAGCGGTGACATGGCGTCGAAGAAGACTGGATGCGTTGGGCGCAAGAAAATCTACACAACCGATCAAGTGACCGAGATGGTACAAGAATTACCTCAGTCGCAGCGAACAACCATGCGAGACATAACGGAGGCAACGGGACTGTCCACGGGGACATTGAGCCGCCACCTCAAGTCTGGCACACTTCAATGCCGCTCGTCGCGGTTGAAACCATTGCTCACAGAAAACAACCGCCTTGAACGGATCGCGTTACCGGCGAAGCCGGGAGCCTCCAAGAATTCAACTTTTTGGACATGTGGGACCTAGTTCATCTGGATGAAAAATGGTTCAATGGAGACAAGGATCGTCGCAAAGTGTACCTCACGAAAGGAGAGAAACCCAATCGCCGTGCCGCGAAGAGCAAACGATTCATACCCAAAGTGATGTTCCTGGCTGCAGTCGCGCGCCCTCGCTATGACCATGATCATGGTTGCTACTTTGATTGTAAGATCGGGATGTGGCCTTTTCAACTCATACCCCTGCCCGTCGAAACTCGCGGAACCGTGCGGCGGGAACTATGGTCACGACGTTGGTCAACGTGGATGCGGAAGTGTACCGTTATTTCGTTCTGACAAAGGTGGTTCCTGCGATCATGGCCAAGTTCCGTAGCGCAAACAAGAGGTTGCTCCTTCAGCAGGACAATGCGACTCCACACAGAGCTGTCAGCGATGAGGTACTCGAACGAGGAGAGATGGGTGGACATTCGCCACGCGTCGGCAGCCACCGAATAGTCCAGACCTCAATGTCTTGGACCTCGGTTTCTTCGCGTCGATCCAAGCCCATCAATACAAGATACTGTGGATGATGTCATTGAAGCAACCTTGATCGCATTCGATGTACTCAGTGGGGAGAAGCTTGAGGATGTGTTTCTTACCTTACAGGCAGTCATGCGCCTTGTTCTTGAGCACCACGGAGACAACCACTTCTCATTGCCCCACCTGAAGAAGGAAGTCTTGAGACGCGCTGGCACACTCATGGCTAATATTACCTGCCCTGTGTCCCTTCTCCATGAGGCGGAGATGGAGCTCCACCAATATGGGATTCAGATGCACAGTTTGGAATGAGATTTATAACCAATAAAATGCTTCCATATTCGTATCCGCTAATCACAATGTTATACGGACAGTAATTTGGAAAAAGTTCGATTTTCCTATACCGGCAGTAATTTGGAGCAGAGGAAGTATGCAATTTCGCCTTCTTCGACTGAAATTTCAACCCCTCTCTGATTATATATCGGTTTCATCTAATTATCAAAACTGAGAGGTACTTCTGTGTTGCATGCAACATTTCGAAATGCAGTTCAGCACGTGGAAAGAAAGTGTAAAAAACTTATGCCCATCAATCGAACGCAACTTTGTTGGGCACACCAAGAAACACTCGAGACTTCATCACGAAACGATTAGTAACGAATATAGTACTAGAACTATTCTAGTTTCCGGTGCACAGTCGGCTCGAACAGAGACGAGGTTTTGCGAAAGTAAAATCAATGACCTGTACATGCAATTAATTCAACTCCTTGGAATGATCCTCACGAAAAACGTACTAACCACCGCGAAGGTGGATCCATCGACTATCAAAATTTTCAACTCCCGCAGATGGCACTGCGAATCCTATGTTGCGCAACTTAGCACGTCACGATCGTGTCCTAGAGGGCGAAGTTTCGCCGCTCGTGTGCATTTTGGTTCGGCATCAAGTTACTCCCAGTTTGATCGCACTCGACTTAACACCAACAACTCGGTAGTTTCCTTGCTTCGCACAGAATAATTTAAACATAATATACCAACACGACCTGGAAACGACCATATTGGCAATTTGGTTGGCCAACCGACAAGTGCTCACGATGCGATTGGTCATCGAGTATTCTCGTCCATCAACTGGGCGATGTCAGTGTCGAGGCGACAACATTGAACAAACGTTTAACATGTACAGCATTCTATTGGACAATATCCAAACTCGATCTAAAAACGACGAATGTTATGTATCTAAACGACCATTTCCGTTCGAGCAGCGAAGCATGGACGATGTGCTGACGAAGGAGACAATTCAAGCCTCCTTTCATGGAGCATCAACAAAGCGCACGTATTCAACATACCAACGGCAATTCGAAACATTCTTTGGTACTGCCAACCCAGACAAAGATCCTTCGCAAGCAACCACACACGACTGCACCGACTTCCTGCACCACCTATACTCACTAGGCAGGAAGGCAAGGACAATAGAAACTCCTTTCCAAATGACGCTTGGATATCTTTCAAGTCTTCTTGAGTTTTCTTCTGCCGACACGAACGCTGCCGGCTAAAACCATGCCGATGACCATAGTATGCCAGAAGACGAAGCAATGACTTGTACGCAGTCGCTCGCGTGGCCATATAGTTCTGTACCCAGTCCATATGATGTTCACGTAGAAACTCAAACATGTGCGAGGCGGTGACAACCAGCTCTTGCCGTCGAAGGTCTCGAAGGTAGATGGCGAGAGCATCCTTTCCCGGAATGATGGGCGCCTTGCCCGAGTCGCCCATGTTCTTCATCCGTGTTTTGGATCCTTTAAACCCCACCAGAGTTTCATTGGTCTTCATCCATGTCTTGATTGCCGACATGGAGTAGCCCGTAGCCATATGGACGTCCTCTACAGACGTTTCCTCGGCAAGACGTGCAGCTGCAAGCTTCGCGGCTATGTTTGGCCTCGCGCGCGGCTTAGTGTTTGGAGCAGTACGTGGTTTGCCCCGCTTGCGTGTACTTGCTTGTGTTGCACGGCGGACGCAAGGTGCAGGCATTGCAGGAAATCACTTTATGCAGTTCCAGCGTTCAAAAATATTTCACCCAGCATGCCGGGAAAATTTGACCAATCACAGTCGAGTTTGAAAAATGTATGATTTTGATTGGTTTATTTCAAATATTTTGCCGCAAGAAGTAGTGCGCCACTATTCATCATCGATCCCTTTAGTTGTAGTGGGAAACACAGAGTGCGTTGGGATTGGGTTGTTGAACGTCTTTGTGCCTCAGGTCAATCTTACGGTAGTTTTTGGAGTGCAGTGTATGCTGGGGGAGTTTGCTATTTGACGAGTTGTTTGACGGAGTATAGTTGGGGATGAGGAAAAGAGTTGGCCCAGGTGCAGATGAGGGGCGCGCATCCTTTCCAGTAGCGTCATAGAGCGCGAGAATACAGTAACACCTGAGCAGCTAGATGTTTGCGACCACAACGATACTATCAAACTGTCAATCTGCAAGCAACTTGGTTCAAGAAATTCGATTACTCTCATCGTCTCATTCGACCTAGAAATCCGCCCAAGACAATCGAGTACTTTCGGTAGCTTCAGGGGCCCTCTTGCGGTTGCAAACTCAGGCAAAACTTCTCCACTCCGCCGACACTTTTAAAGAGAGTGGCCATGTCACTCTCACCCACACACTCTCACCTTCGACCGGATTTTTCCGATGGCTCGAGTTGGCCAATCAGAGTGTGCCCTGGCGTCCTCGTCGCCAACCTGCATTGTCGCTCTCATGTCGGTCATTCGTGTCGCTGCTTCCCTACGTTACACCAAAAAGTGGCGCTCCAGCCTGGTGCGTCTGAATCCCCCCCCTTGACACGGCGACCTTTGACTGGCAAGGCGTGACGTGCGACCGCTGCAACACAGGCATTGTCGGGGCTCGCTACCACTGCAATGAGGACGACGACTTTGATCTCTGTAGTGTGTGCATCAGCCATGCCAAGGAAGTGCATCCCGGTCATGAAATGGTCACAGTCGACTTTCCGCGACAGCCCACACCGACTCCATCGTCAGACACGTCGACAGTAGAGCTGCTCCAAGGCAAAACCGTTGGCATCTACTTTAGCGCCCACTGGTGCCCTCCCTGCCGCCACTTTACGCCCATTTTGGCTACGTACTACAAGACTATGCAATCCAAGGGTGTGCCATTTGAGATTGTTTTTGTCAGCTCCGACAAGGACCAAGCCGCGTTCGACGAGTACTATGGCGAAATGCCGTGGGCGGCGGTGCCGTATGCGGCTCGCGACGTCCACGAAGCTTTGAATGCCAAGTACAAGGTGCAAGGCATCCCAACCTTGGTCTTGATCGATGCATATGGCGACACGATCAATGCCAACGCGCGCGGCAAGATTATGTCGGATCTCGAAGGCAATCAGTTTCCATATGTGCCCAAGACGCTGCCCCAACTCCTCGGAAATGCTTTTATCAACAAAGCCAACGAGTCATTCACGACTGAAGCGTTGAAAGGCAAGCACTTGGGGCTCTACTTTTCAGCATCGTGGTGTGGTCCGTGTCAACATTTTACGCCCCATTTGGCCATGGCCTATGACAACGCCAAGGCCGCCGGCCACGACCTTGAGATTGTGTTTGTGAGTGGCGATCGAGACTCGTCCTCGTTTGACGCGTATCGTCAAAAGATGCCATGGCTGGCTCTGCCATTTGACGCTGCCCAATCCGCATATGAAGAATTGACGGAAATGTTCGGCGTCGAGGGCATTCCGCATTTGGTTGTCTTGGGTCCGAACCGCGGCCCCATCCGCCCTGTGGTCAACAAG